>JABASH010004185.1:0-14623 GCA_019776445.1 Tomocerus maximus | reverse complement strand
TGACTAAGCCTACTGTATCAGGATATACTTTCCGGATACTAACCGTGCCACGTCATACACTGTAAATCGTATAGTACCATAGATTATGTAATGTATGTATTTAAGTTGTGTAGCATTAGCTAGTAGATATAAATTACGGTAATGCTGTTGTTTATAATAATTTCGATGACACGATAGAAATTACAAGTAGATTGTTTATTGTTTTATGTTATTTGTTATTTATTCATTCATAAAAATGTACGCAACAGAACGAGTAATTTTTTTTAAATGTTGATATCATTCCAGTGTGTATTTCACTGTGTGCTACGCAATTAACTTCTCGGATACGTTTTTGAGATTCAAATGGTAAAGTATACATTCTTATTAGTTGCATTTGCAATATTGCAATAGCAATAAATGAAAACACTATGCAGGTGAATGAATGCCTTTTTAAATACTTGTAAATTGTACGTAAAGTTCTAAATTCATCGATGAGAATTTGGAAGCCAAATATCTCCTTTGCCACCCCGTGCTCTCTTGCGAATGTGAAACGTCGGCAAAAGGAAGCCTTCAATCCTATATGAAATTCTTTACAAACTGGTGAGTGGACACGTTAAAAAATCTAGCAATATTAACCACTAGGACACTAATGAGATGACTGATGAAAAGTACTTGATGAATGACTTTCTTCGATACATACGTTAAGTCGTAATAGAGCACGGATTGTCTGAGTAGTATTTGGTCTTTGTATTGCGATAGACATATATTAAAGTTGTTCGGCTAGTGTACATTGTACATGATATGTATGTACTGTTGTAAATGTATTATAATGTATTAAAATCGTTCGTTCGCCGTGGCTTGGTTTTAATTCTTTTTGTTAATTGCTTCAGTTTTTAAGCTCGGTAAATCGGAATGTCAAACACATGAATAGACATACAAAAATGATGGTTATGTTAGATATAACTGCATATCTTAGAATATACATTCACTGCATATTGACAGGAACCTAAAATTACATTTACATGTAAGTACAACAAAACCTATTTCATTTTCTCCATTTTCTGTCTCAAAGTATTACGTGCGATCCAAATGGTATAGGCAATTTTGATACATCATACATTAGAAAAATATTATGCCATAAGTTGAAGTATATTTTATAATTCTCATGATTCATCCACCTTTTACATCAAAATTTTCACCTACCAAACAATCCACGCCACGTTTGTCTGTCAATGCAATGGTATTTCGTTTTCTATATCACCCTATGTTATATACATGTTCCCTGTGTTATATGGTACACAGAAATGGCATGACTCTTGGCTCTTTGTTTATATTTGATAATTGTTTTGGCGTGGTCTATAGGCTGTCTCTGCTGCTTTGAAACTGTGAAGTTGCGACATGAACCTTAGCACGTACAAATGTACATTATCAAACATCGGATAGTTAACTGTAGTTTCCCAAAATCCCAAAAAAGTTAATTAAAAAGTTTCTTAAAAACGCTGAAAAAGTTGCTTAAAATAGAAGACAAGCTTTTAAAAAACAGTGGCTGAAAATCATTTTTACGTAAAAGCAATTGATCACCTCCGATTTTGAAGAAATTTATAAAAAAAGTCAAATATGTAATTCTGCGAACCATTTTTTAGAAAACTTAGTTTTTACAAGATGACCTTTTAAATCAGAAATTCTGAAAAATCGCCAAAGAAGTTGATAAAAGTTTCTAACTGACACAATAGTTTCGTAACTTTTTTAGTTTCTAAAAGTAGAAATATAATTATTTTGGATTCTCCAAGTGGCCAAATGTTGACTCACGAGTCCTAGCTCGGATCTCTAAAACAATGTCCGATGTCTGGTTGTGTATTTTTGCAGCATAATATAAATAGGCATGGTATAGTATGCGTAACTTCTCGATTTGGGACGCATAATTTTTTTTATACAGACTAACGCAAGGTTGAGTCTAGCTGGATCGATAAACTAGGGCTTTAAACTTTTAGAACAATTGCTAATAATAATATATGATATTATTACTAAGTAAGCAAAAACACGAATATAATTTGGAACAAAAAATTAATACTACATTTACCTGTACATTCATAATATCATGGGTATAAGTAAATAGTTTTACTATATTGTGTATATGACTGCACCATCTTAATAAAAAGTACAATACTTATGATAATTTGGAAAAAGTGTTACCTACATCATATTGTGTGAGGTTGAACTTCAACCGGACGGTATTTATTCATTTGAGTTTTCAACAGCACTGCCAACGTCATGTGCATCGATGAACATTTTTTAATTTTCCGTTTTCGAAAACCGTAGCTTTCAATTTATAATTTTAAAATGCATTTTGCGTCTCACATCCGTTGATGATGTGATCTGTGTCAAAAAGTCACTAAGCTTTCTCTTCTAAATTAAATCAACTTATTTGGTCTTTGAAATTTTTCCGACTTTCACCAACCTCCACTTTTGGTAAACATTTTGACGAAAATTTTATTTCGAGTTAGCTTAAGGAAAGAGAAAGTTGAGTGTCAAGTTACGGCGTTAACACTCTGTAGTCTTCACATGCTACAGTAGTGTTAATTAAAAACGAAAAGCTGTTTGTGTTTGATCATAACGTACAAACATTTTGTTGTCCACGTTGCATGCATGTATACGAAATGGTTTTAGTCCTCTGGGGTATCTGTCTGTCATATTACCTAAACCGAAATATCTACTGTCCTTCTTAAAGTCGTCGGCTCCTTTTAAGCATCATAAAAGGCCTGTAGACAGGAATGTCATAGTATGGGGCTGCATGGTTGTATTTTCAACTGTTGAGTTTCTACTTTTTACTACTACATCAATAATTCAGACATTTTAATGCGTGATACATGACATTTACACATGATAATAAAAAGTGCATACTTGTATAGCAAAGTTAAGGAGAGAGAAGGAATAAATATCTGTATAGGAAATTGGGAAAAGATAGCGATCAGGATTGTCGATGTAAAGACGAAGGTCGGCAATCAAGATTGTCTACTTTGTTAATAGCATGGGCTTTTATAATAATACTATTAGTGTATTTATTTATCTGTTTGTACGTATGTACTATTGCTTAAAAGTGTGTTAGGGATTGGCATTGACGAATCCATTTTCACTGCCGTGCCAAGAGGATTGACTCAATGTAACCTGATGTCGTGTCCTACTACATAGTCATAGCTAGATGGATTTTATGATCGTAATAATATTTCATTGCACGAATGAGACTTCGTACGTAATCTCCGTTGTAAATAGGTAACGTCTCTCCTAGGTATTCCGAGCAAACATACACAAAGCCTCACATAAATATTGTAATGGAAAAGCATCCGTTCTTGTGAATGGGAGAATGAGATGATGAAAATTAATACGATCTGTATCGATCTAGCTGTTCATAATATAATAATATATCTGTAGAGCACTTGGGCATTCGCTCTATAGTGGCAACTAGAAATAAAGTGTAGATCCCTCGTCATGTTTGTTTAGAAAATTGCAATTTGTTTTCCTCTCATGATGTGACATTATGATGACAATCGTATCGTACTCATTCCCAAAGAATAGCTTGTCGCCACAGTTAGGCCTCTGAAGAATTCTCTTTCAGATTAGTTGTTCTCCATTATCGCGTCCGTGCACTCCCATCAGTCCATCCATTAGTGTCGTCCCCATACTCTCTTAATTATGACTTGCCACGACCGTAAGATCCTGTGACATATATTTTAAGAGACTCTCATTTCTATCCTACTGTACACTTTCATTATCGTCAACTGTCATTACACAACTTTGAAGACAATTTTCCACTTATCCACAAGAGAAAGTTGAAAGTTGAGAAAGTTGAGAAACTTTAATAAGCAGTTGTACATTGCTATTAAAATACTGTTTTTCGAGTTGTATGTGCTCTTTGAAAAGTCAAATAAAGACTTCTCACAGTGTAAATAAATCATCCATGACCCTACTGTTGAATAGCTGACGGTGTTCTGTGAAATAAAATTTAGTGCCTTTACAAAAAGTACAATAATTTCATGGTGTATGTAGTTTCAATAAAGACGGGATTTCTCCAGAAAATACGCAAAATAATAGAAATGCTGCGGACATAGGTGATTTGTAATTCGCTAAATCCCTGACTTATTTTCAATAGAATGAAGAAAAGATGATAGTATTAGCCCGACAAAGGAAATGGTAAATAATTATTTCAGATAATTATATTTGTCAATGAGTTCTATGTAATTAATTAATTTTCTACGGAAGATCTGAGATTGATATTCTGTACAATCCTCAGAGTTAGTAAGAGAGGATAAATAGTACGTTTTGGTAATGTGTATATTTGCATTTGCTAATATTATAGCTGCATGATGGTAGAAAGGAAGCTAATTTTGGACAAAATGCTTAGGAAAGCTGAAAAGTATTACTAAGTAGCATAACTTTTGAAAAGGTTTATCATATCAAGGTTTCCAGTATACATTTTCACTACGAAAATCTTTCTTAATCTATATAATCTCTTCCTGATTTTCGTTTCTAGTGTTTAATAGTAGGCAACTTATAACTGTAAATAGAAGTTTGAACTATTTGAAATTGCAAAATTATTAGTACTTAAACTTTCTGATTTACATATAGTATACACTATATAGACCTTGAGAATTGCGAGAATTTATTTTCTGTGACATGACGAGATACTTCGCCTAGAAAAACGCCTCTACTAATTTTTGCTTGTGTCAACAGTTGGAATAAATCCTTTTTGCCTCAGTTATATCAGTAAGATGTGGGAAGTCCTCAAAGGGCTTGCTTTGAGACAAGGTAGTATATATTTTTGTCTTTCTTAGAATGCATTACCACATGTCAGAAGACATAGCATAGAATCTTCATGTTTCTCTAAAAGGCTCTCGCAATCACGCTACTACTCTTTTTGGTGTTTTCTTTTCTTTTCATGGTGGATCCATCCAACAGGATCTTCTGAAGAACGACTCGGTTTACATTGCAAATTGGACTGACTTGAATTGATCGTAAGCTGAAGCTAATGACAATCGTTTGTGCACTTTCTCCTTCGGTGCGGCAACTCAATTTATTTAGAAATACAAACACTACAATTCAGTCGTAGAGTAGCTACTCTTGAGGATAAAAATATGTAACCATTACTGCTTCTCAGTTTCGGGCCGGGTAATCAGATGAACAGACGAGTGAGCCCTTTAGTCAACGTTCACAAAAGAGTCATGTTTTGCTGCGAAAGAAGACACTTTCATCATGTTACTTGCTTTGGATGTTCTACCGATTCTGTCGACCGCATTAGTGATATATCCAAAACGTCCAAAACATCCAAAACGTCCAAAACCGACTTCATGCACCGATCATCAAAAGCTCATATAGATAAAATTTCGGATGCAGTTTGTTTAATTCAACACAGCCCATTCAGAATATTGCGGGTTAGTACTGTTCTCAATTAATTTTTGACGTGACGAATGGATGGACATAGGTATTCCTAGTTTGTTCTATATTCGATGCATTTTACCTTATGTACATTTCTTTATTTATTTTATGAAATGGGCCACTGCTCGTATCTGATTGACAGGCTTTTGTCCGAAAGGCACGCGTCTGTCATATCATGTGGGCTCTTTTGTCGTATGACCCTACCCTCACAGTCAATACTACTTTAATTTAGATGTAGATAGCGATAAGTTTATGCTTTTACTAAAATGGATAAACCCGTCAAGAATGTTAAGAACGTCCTTCTGCAAGATTAAATTTTCTTTGTTTATATTTTATACTATAATATTGTCCAGATATATTAGACGTCTTTTATTTACGTTGACATTTTTGCATCGCACAGCCTTAGCCTTAGCTTTCTTACGCTACATTTACATAACGACCTTTGGTTTTTCTGATCGCACAATGCCCCAGAGTGATGTCAGATTGGAATTCGGTATCATTCGAGTAGCTCCTGCGATAGCAGCTGTAAGTAACCAAAAGTTAATTACTTGATTAATTACATTAATGACGGACACAGCAAAATAAGACACCAAAGCAAAAGCTAATAAAATAATTTACTGCGTGTCTTCGTCCCAAGTGGAGTATTGGAGGACAGATAGAACAATCGAGAAGTGAATTGCACTTTGTATGGTATAGTTGTTGTGAATTATTCAATTTGTAGCATCGTAAAGGAAGGAGCCATGATTCTGTTGTTCATTTTCAAGTTCTATACTAAAATGACTGACAATCCTGCACATTTGACTTGTCAAAAGTCCATCAACCTCTACCACGAAAAGAAAGCAATCAGAAAATAAATAATAACCGCGGCTACCCAACCCGAACTAATAAGTATATATTGACGTTTTCCACCGAATTTTTCTCATCCCACATTTAATTTCCGGTTTTCTGTTTCTGTTAGATTATCAATGTCAATAACTCTACTACAGCAAACGTTTAAGGGCTTTTGATCTACTTCGTCAATTTACATGATGATGGATCGTAATTTGTTGAAATTGCCTCTTGATGTCAAAATACTTATATATACTTATTATAACTATTTATTATATAGAGATAGTAGAATACGAGTGCTCAAGTACACTTCACCTTGTCTAGGGGTCGTCTAAATTATCGCTATGCTGAACTTTCCCAGGGTTCATAACATGCAGGATTAATTTAAGAGTTTTTACTTTTAAGTATACAATTTTTAGATTTCTTTTTCCAAATATGACCATTACCAAGAAATGAAGAACAGAATGAACTTCACTGATATACGGAACAAACCCGTCTTTCCAGATTTCAAAGTTCTACCTCTGAACTTCTGTATTGGTTTCACTTATGAAAATGCACCAGGATTTTTGCAATTTAGGCAGTTGGTATATGCTTAGGTTATGCTTTCTGAGCTTTCTCAATTAAGCATTATGCTTTTAAGGTTTAAGCCAGGATACGTTGATATGCCATAACATTATTGCAATGTGTTTGGTTTGAGTTATGCTTTTAGATTTTACGTCCGATTAATACAGCCGTTCATAAATTGATAAAATTGATGTGATGGTTTAAACGTTGTAAAGACCAGGCTCAGGTTTTCAGGAGAAAAGGGAAAAATTGGCTCAACATAGTTCTATCTAAGGATGATACGGGATGACGAATGCCAAAGAGTTGCAATGCGGTATGAGAAATGGTAGTAGTCAAGATAGAAATGTTACTTGCGGAAGAAGGAGAATTGAGGGGTTTGGGGTGTGCGAGGGTGGTAATGATAAGGAATGGACAACAGGAGCCCATACCTTACAATAATTACAATTCACAATCCAGACTTTCTCAAATTTAATCTGTGCGATTAGTGCAATAACCATACTTATAAGCTATGACAAGAATATGACGGTTTGTTGTTCTAAAATTAAGGTGTCATTTAAAATAATTATGGAAACTGGAATGCATACACTATTAAATGTAATTTTCTTAGAACTCTTGAGGGACATGTGCATTTTAAATGTGGTAATTGATTGGATTACTGAATTCGTTTCTTATACCCACCCAAATTAAACCTTTACTTATGACTATGACTTATACGTATGTTCCGTAATGCGACGTTTCGGATATTCTGTGGTCCGCGATAAGAAACTTTTCAAGCACTGCAATACATTACGAAAGTTTACCTAAAAATCATCGTAAGTGTATCAGAACTCAGAACCACACGTGGAAATATAGAACATTTCCATAATAGGAGTTAATTATTTAACAAGTAGGTTAGTAAAAAGGTTTGAATACTTTTAAAAACTGCACCTCCTATTTGGGAATCAATAGTTTGGAAAAAATTTATAGTGATATTGTAAAATGGTGGGATTACAGGGAAACGTGTCTTTTATTATCTCAGAAATAAAATTACATATTCCATAGCAGAATATCTTTGGTACAACGAAAAGTGTTTTTTTCCAAACCTTGACTATGAAAATTTGTCAAAAAGAATGTCTAATAATATTGGTTGTTCAAGAGTAGGTGGTGGAAGACAGTTATATGGAAATATATTGTGGATGGGTGGATGATCATAAGAATGTTGTAATCTGCGGTTGTGTGTGTAAGGAGCAGAGTCAGGAAGCAGCCCATATAGTAAGAGTATGTGTGTTGTTCGGAATAGTACGAAATAAAGTTCAATATAACGCTGGTATTTGATGTGAACCGCAACAAAGTGGTTTTCTGTGACATTGCTCGGCAAATGTTATTCTCTATGATGTGTGTAGGTATTGTATTTATATTAGAATGTGAGTTTCCATATTGAAAAAGGAAAGCAATGTGTATTTGAATTGAGCTATAAAATATCTTCGAGAATGTTCGCTACGGTTTTATCCATTACACATTACATCACTACATCACATTTAATACCTACCTATGCAAATCCTTTTGAAAGACAGAAATACTTGGTTGTCAGCTAAAAAGCTACGTATCTATACATTCATCTGGTAATGTATTTATAGAGAATTAATTTACATCGAGCATTGAGCCTTCTTCCCCTTTGACTCGAAGCTTTCTCGGTAAGATCTAATGCACTGTGCAAGTGTCGCTGATGTATCACTGGAACACAAAGACATATAGTCTATTTCTTATCATCTCAAATGCAGAACGAAACTAAGGAGTATAACATTTAACTTTGGTTTGCAGTGTCTTTTCTCTTCCGAGTGCATGCATGCATCAAGTGATACAAATGCATGATGTAGCTTAGTAAGTTTGCAACTTTGGATAATATTAAGCACAGTTGTAGAATTTTCCATCAACTCTTTCTAGTATTACATGGCTCTATACTAGGCACATGATGGTACATTGAACTGAACCCACAGTGTGCTGTGTTAAGGCAGCGAGCGAGTGACTTGGAGCGAAGTGAGCATGAATTATGCTTTCCAGAGTCTTCCCTCCTATATAAACCTCAGCTTTCTCTTTTACTTAACTCACTTTCACTTCTTCCGAGATAACTTCGCATTTCTACTTTCCAGCTTGACAAATACATATATAACTCTAATATATCTCACCCTGACAGAGACATCAGTCGCAGATCCTCAGATTTAATTACTAGTTCTATTAATATCCGAAACAATTACTTTCCATGAAATACATATTTACTAAAGCAGCAGTTGCAGCATAAATATTGTAGTAATTGTTCTGCATTTGCTACTCCGATTAAACACATTCAGTTTCTAATCCACTTGCATTTCCGCATTTGGGGTAGATATAAAATCGCCAAATTCTTGTGGACACACTTTATTTTCCGTCGACATTAGTTAATCATTAACTTACTTCGTAAATAGTCTTAATTTATCACAAAAATGCCTACCTGTTGCAAATCTGGTAGTGTGGAAAGTGGAAGTGGTGGATTAAAAAGCTACATACAGACCGATGTCGGCTCTAAGCTCAAGAGTATCGTTCGCGCGATTGCACTTCGACGTGTACCATCCATCTCCGAAATTTTAGAGGTACAGTAAAGGAAACGTTGTATTTAATCATATTACCAATTCACAACTTTGATTCTGTAATCTGTGCTGTAACTGTAACTGCTGTACGGTTATCATTTTACCACTACTTCCCATTGAACATAAATTAATATTCACATTCACTCAATGATAACAATACTATACACTATGAACTAAATTATAAGTTCGGGAATTCTGTCTGGTAACTACTTAATATCACATTTTTATTGGGTTCGTATTCATTGTGCACAATAATAATCACGATAATTAAATGTTAATAGAATTATTGCACCCCATTTACAGTAGTGACATATTTAAGTTACACTTTCCGTATTAGCGGGTTTTATTACTTGTGGTTCCATAATATGTTGTTCTACGGTTGCACAATGGAAGTGGTATGTTTATTTACCTTAACTTTCGTTATACCGATCCCACTCCAGATTATCTCTGTTGTCTTAATGGTTATTTGAAGTTCATGATCATAAATGAAAATGTTGTGTTAATGGTTATTTGAAGTTCATGATCGTAAATGAAAATGTTGTCTTATGAAAATCGGGAAGAGTTTGAAAATAATTGCCTTGTACATAGTAATGTTTGTTATCTAAACAGGAAATGCTACTATTTCTTGTTCCGTTCGTAATTCTTAAGATAATTCTTCGCAGTAAAATAAGTGTAAACTATTTCGTAATGGGTACTAAAGGCCACAGGACAATGACCAGAGAGGAAAAATAAGAATTGGTATTTTAATAGGTGGCCGAGAGTGGGAACGTGAAAGAATTCACTCGTCTTATCACATCAGATCCTTCTAAACTAAATGTGCGGGATGGGAGAGGAAGAGGAGCTGTCCACCAAGCAAGTTTACGAAATCATGTTTCAATCTTGGATGTTGTCGTTGCATTCCATGGAGATCTAAATTTGTGCGACAATCATGGTAACACTCCTCTACACTTGGTCGTGGAAGTGGAAGCATTGGAAGCGTTGGAATTTCTCATTGCCAAGTATGTCCAACACAAAATATACTTTTCATCTCTATTTCTTGCACACATTTGACATTACAAATGACAAGAGTTGAGCGAGATGAAAAACAACCACGAAAAAGTAGTCATTTACTCTGCAACTAAAACAGCACATTCCATTGCTAAAATTTAAGAATAGCATTTTTATTGCAATTGACTCTACTTTCATATGCACGTTAGCATATGCATGCTTCCATATTTAGTTTTCTTTAGTTTTTCTAGTATATTCTTCATTATAATGACTTAGATAATAGTGTATTCCATTCATGCTGTATATTTAGAATCTAAAAAAAATGTAAGATAAAAATGGCGATAAAAGTTAATGAACCAAAATTTAAGGTAAGGTAAGCGCAGATATAATATTTGTAACATATTGCAGCGGTGCAGACAGTCGTCGTTTAAATGATCGAAACCATGCTCCACTTACCCTTGCCGTTGAGATGAACAAAGTGGAGTCCTTGAAAGTCATGGCCAAATATCGTCATTTGGTGGATCCCAATATTGGTTCAGAACATGGACGAACGGGTCTGCATTATGCAGCAATCAACGATCACGAAGAAGCAATGAGGATTCTCGTATGATATGACAATTTTCAAAATTACTAATTTTTTCCTTGAGTTTTATCCATTATCGCGATGTTAGGGATTTGACGCATTTTCATGCACATCATACATACAAACGCGTGTTTATGTAGTTATACGATCTGGGAGCTTGTCCGCGTCGACCGGATCACCACGGATTTTTTGCTATTCATGAGGCTGCTAAGCACGCATCTTCACGTTCGATGGAGATTCTTCTTACTTGGGGAGAACACAACGGTTGCCCAAGAGAAGAAATGATTTCGTTCTTTGATGCTGAAGGAAATGTGCCACTACATTCGGCTGTTCATGGAGGCGATATCAAGGTATAGCTATGTCCTTTCTAAGATTGATTTCCCCGAAGACCTATACTAGATATCCTCTTTCCAAATAAATGGTTTGTTATGTATATCATTTGCAAAACAGAATCTTGCTTTGTTTTATAAAAACAAAAAGCCCTTTCTTTTTCGCTGTAGTAAATATTTTAACCGAATAAATATGTAGGACACCATTTTGGATGAATTGGTTCTAAATGGGGGATGTGATTTTCTGAAAATACTGGTTTTCGAAAGTTAGTTTCCGACATTCTGTGAGGATTTTGCTATGGACCTGCAATTCATAAATGTGCTGTTAAAAATGCATGCACAATGGGTACCATAGATAAAAACAAATAGCCTTAAGCGAACTAAACTTAAGAGTATAGTCTCAGTATGAATATATTGCAGTCAATATCAATTTGAAGTACATAAGCAAATGTTAAGGCAAATGTCTTGAAAATTACTTTGATGTACTGTCTATATACACCATACCAATATATATCATTCATATTATATGTAAAATTACAGTATGGCCAAAAGAACATTTGAGAACATGTTTTCTCTGTAGTGAAACTAGTATACGGTGATCGTCCAATGCAAGAGAAAGCAACTTTCTCTGTAGTAGTAATTCGTATTTTGGCAAATTGTAATAAATATATTGCCTCGGAATAAATCGTGGGTACAGTATACGTCCAGATCTTTCATGAATGTTTTATAACATTGGCGTGTGTGAACTACTTAATGAATGCCAATTTTTACTAATTAAATGTTCTTGCAAGTGACGAACTTTTTTCCTTTGAGTAGTTTTATTTGACATCGATGCGTATGTATACACCAGTATATTATACACACTTGTTTTACAGATGTTTTACTGTTTTAGCACAACATTTTGCAAGTATGAGAGTTACATCAGTAAACAATGTACAATTACTGAAAGCAAAGGACATTTTTATTCACACTCCACTAAACTTAAGACCTACCAAACTTGGTTGAATAAACCCGGAATAAAAACTTGAGACTTGTACTCGTACGAATTGATGGAAGGAAGGATTACATTACTACATTACATCATGCTACTAATTTTATAACAAGCTCAAGTGAAAGTTTAAATACATCGACTAAATAATGATTTAGTATCCACTAAAAGACATTGCATTACAAGAGATAACATAGCATACTTTAAGCAGTTTAGACTTTAGACATCTATTGTATACCCTAAAATATATCTTAAAGTAAAGTTATGTAAACTTAAGTTTTGCGGTATATCTCAATTCTAATACAACTCAAGTCGCAGAACTGTCTTTGATGTTTGTTTGATATTACATGGATGGAGTTTTTATTTCGTATTACATACAAATGCATAATCTGGATATTAAAATTAAGTTTTGCCTTTATCTTCCGTTCTTGCTAACACAAAAAATACCCGTGCCAACCTTTCATTAAAGACATATATGTTCATCTCAGCAGAAAAGCAGCTTTCTTTTCTCCTTAGTTAAAACAAACCTTTGTTATCGAATGGTTGGGATAAGTAAAAAATGTGAAAGCGATTTTCTCCATATTACTTGAAACGTCTATAGACTTCCCCATTAACAACGTAAGAACAAAGACAAACTTAAAAGCTCATGCGTAATTTAAGTTGTATTATGAAAATATCTAATTTTGTTCAGTGCTATGACTCGAACAAACATTTTTTTAGTAATTATTTACTTAGACAGATGTTATTTAAAGCTTACGTAATAACAGTTACAACATTAGTTACAGATACATTGATACATATGATATCTACCGACCCTTGTTATATACTTCTATCAAAGTTTCTTATGATGACATACTATTCCTAATAAAAAGTAATATTATTAACGAACTGCTTCACACGGATTAATCTACAGATACTTAGCAAGAATCCCAAAAGCGACATTTTAATTAAAAAGATATGAATGGGTATTAGTAAGTGTCTTTAATGGCTTCATTCCACTACTCTAGAAGCTCTAGAGTGAGTGTAGTGTTAGACAGTAAATATTGCTTTATTTCTATGCAGGAAAATATGTAATGAATATTTACTTAATTAGGCAGTGGAATTGTGCCTGAGATCTGGAGCAAAGATATCCACTCAACAGCATGATCTCTCTACACCAGTCCATTTGGCATGCTCACAAGGGTCTATGGAAATAATAAAACTTATGTTTCAGGTAAATGATACGATGTTTTGGGCCTCATGTTAGCTTTATTTCAGAAAAGACAATTTATAATATTGTAGCAAAATTAATGATGCCAGGAAAAAGTAGTACAACATTGCTTTTTAAACATACTTATTTACTCGTGAAGAAATAATAGCATTACTATTTAAGTACATTAAAAGCACTCTAAAACTGGTACATAGATAGGTAAACAAAAAAATATAAAAATGAGTATAACTAGAATCAATACTAAATAATAACTAAAACATTTTGTTTCGTAATCCTAGCTACAACCAGAAGAAAAAGAGACCTGTTTAAAATCATGCGATTTACAAAAAATGACTCCGCTTCATCATTGTTCCATGTTTGACCATCATGAGCTGGCGGAGTTTCTTGTGTCTCAGGTAAGTGTTTTTGCGCAATACTAAATGTATACTTAATACGTGCCATGCTTTTCAGAAAATAATTCCTAGCATTAGAACTTTGACCCAGGAAACCTTTCACCTAGCAATTAGTCGGATTAGACACACAAGTCTTTTAAGAACTAGGTACCTACATTATGTTTAACTTAAATCTACATCATGGCTAATACATACAATAGGCAAAGTTGTAATTCTAAACGAATATAATAATGAATGTAGGAGATTGTTTGGCAAAAGCTGGTTTGGAAAATATTAATTTGTTGATACGGTAGCCCAATTATGGCAAATGTAATATTTTACGTCAAATTATGCATAAAAGTGACATTGAGGATTGGGTTCTTCAAGTTCTCAAAAGTAGTCTTATGAGTTTAACAAAGTTAAGCTTTCCCCTGAACCATATGGTCGTTTTTAGCAGGATTTGGTTACTAATTATGTCTCTTGAAAACTATTCATTGTGCGGGTTCTTTTCTTTGTCCCGTGATTCAATGAGGGAGACATTACCAATGCCAATATTTTTTCCATTTCGTGTATTTCGTAAAGTAAGAGAATATACCTGTAAGGGTTTCTTGCAAGTTTCCGGCTCTTTTGTCAGAATACATCCCACCACCACCCGAGTTAGAAAACCCCCCCTATTCGAAAACCACCCCGCTAGACAACCACCCGGCAGACTACCACTCTGTTAGACTACCACTCGGTTAAACCACCTTCC
>JABASH010004184.1:0-14629 GCA_019776445.1 Tomocerus maximus | reverse complement strand
ATTGCTAACCCACTTATACCTGACTCACCTTTGTGCACTATTACGATAGATCCATAAACTTTTACCTTTGAATCTTGTTGAGTAGCTACAGGCAATCTGAGTCCCTTTGAATGCGGAATGTCCTTGGAAAAATAAGGGAAACGAAATGAAAATCATCAACACGGATGTTGCTTGAGGAGGAATGTAGGGTTTAAACTTGTTAAGGTGCTATTTCTAAAACAAGGATATTCGACTGCTTGATACCATAAAATGAGATGATTTTCATGTTTAAATATATGAATGCATTCACAGGAATAATAAACCAAAAAATTGAAGTTTTCTCTCAGGAAATGTCGGTATGCAGAAGTAAATGATAAAAATTTGTGGACATAAATAGCAGAATAACAAAATACATCACAGAATTCTAAATTCGAGGTCGATTTTCAGTTTTCAGCAGCAAATAATACAAATTAACTTATGAATCTTAATCTTGATATACCTTATCATTGTTTTACTTGTGGGCTATTTAATGTTGTATATCAGTACTATTCAATGAATCTGTTAATACCATTAGCCATCTCTTCAATTGAGGATTTCATTCAACAATATTTTGCACTTGTATCATGTATTGCTCCTGGCACCTATATGAGCTAACAAAATGACATTCATCGCCATGATTAAGTAGTGATATCGGTGCAAATATTTAGCTTTTATTGAGGAAAACAAAACAAGATCAATAAATGATACGCATATATGTGTAACATTTCTTGTTAAATGTTAACGGAACATTCTGTAGTAATTTGAAAATCGTTTTCTTATGTTAGAATTATGAATATAATTTGATGCTGACTCCGTGGGGTTATAGCTGTATTGATTTGACTGATGATTGCTGTCGCTTTCAATTTCCCATGGCCTTAATTGATAAAAAATGCTTATTAGTTCTACCAATCAGCAAATTCTTTGTACGTTATTTCATTAAGAAATGCATGATTTATGAATGTGTAATATCTATGTACTTACTGTTTTTCACTGGAATAATAAATTTCTCCGTCAAATTGTACAGATGATGAAGGGTTATCCGGATATATCAGTTTTGGTTGCTCGATTATATACTTGACGGTATTACTTTGTCCAGGTTGGGATCTCAGTATGATATCTCTATGCCCTCCTTCAATTGTCATGATGAAATAAAATGACAATATGATAAGGGTAGCTATAAGTTTCTTCTTTGATGATCAAAAGAAAAAAATTCCAATTAATTATCTTCCTGAATTCCTCAACACTTTTGTTGAGTATCAATATGTGAAGGAATCACTTACGAATGAGAAGTTCATTATAAAATTCCAAAGAATTCTGGTGGTGATATAAAAAGTTGTATGAGTATGTAATCTCGATGGAGTTGGACGTTCCGGTGAGGGAGTTTTCTTTGCTGCAGCCAGTGGCGAACTGATGGGTGCAAAGGCGAATAAATCAGTTTTGTAAACACGACATTGCAACATTTATTTATAGCTAGATGAAGATTTGAGCAAGAACTATTTTAAGATTGTTTACAACTTTTGAAGTCATAAAGCTATTAAGTAACATCAAAGTACTAAGTAGGTACAAAGTATTTATACCACAAAGCGAAGGTTAACTAGAGAAAGTTCTTAAGAAATAATTGACAATCATATTACATCGACTTTTAGAATTGCTAACATTTCTATAGTGAGTGTATGTAAATTCGGCGTTTACTGAGGATAACACTTGGCCGTTTGGCTCCAACTGGCACAATGACTTAATTTTTCGATTCATTGCATCCATTCAGGATCCATTATGTATGTATACCAAACAAGGGTGCAGCAGCAGGTATAAGAATACTCACAATGAGTTATGAAATTACGTGCCGAAACCAACAAGCAAACAAACAAGGATTACCACTTCAAATAACAGGGACATCAGTATTTCTTTGATCTTGAATGATCTTGAATAAATATTCTGGTTTCCTTCTGCATTCAATAATGGATTTACAAAGTGCAAGAAGAGATTTTAAAGAGTTTGATGTTTGCCTAACTCTTCAATTAATGAAAGTGAAGGTGGAATAAGACAAAAAATATTCACTACTATATAGATGTGTATTTCTCGAACTTAAATGGATTGCAGTATACTATCTACACAATTATTCTATTCAACATTCTTGTACTTATGTTATCATAAATTGTCTGCCACATAATTTTACTACACTGGAACCCATGTTTCAAGCATTTGGCTTTCGCAATGGATAGCTGTTGAACTTTTCCAGTTTAATATACTAATCCTTCACAATTTTCTCAGTAAAACATTAGGAAAATAAAACAAAGAAAAATTTCATGCATCCCCAATCGTTTTAATCAAGAATTAATTCTAATATCATTAATTGTCTTTAATAATTATGTGACTGATATGCTGGATAGCCTATTGAGTAGAACATTGGAAAGGGAAGCCGATAAATACGCTGTAGAACAGAGTTTAGGGGAATCTCTCAAAATGGGTCTTTGTCAAGACTAAGTATGCAGAAAACTAGAATTTCCCAATGCAAGGTTGCCTATATTCAAATACTTTCAAAAGCCAGTGTGACACTTAATTTTCCACTCCAATATATGCATATTGTGTCTTTCTATCGATACATTTTTACATAGACCCTGTTTACCAATATGTGGAGGGCTACCATCCAGCTCTACTGGAAAGAATTGATAATCTTGACAAGGCTTTGAATAAGATGCAGTAAAGTAAAGATTGCTTTAATTACGTAATAGTGCAGTCAATCAACGTGAAACTTTACAGTGCACTTATAACACCCATCTATATCATTTTTATTACTTAATAATTTGGATCCCAACATTTTCCATTTTCATTGCCATCTTTCTAAATCTTAATTTGATACAAAAACCATCTTCATGCTTATTAAATTGCAAAGTTACAAATACAAATCAGAAAACTATACATGCTATTTATATTGCTTACCAACTATTTATATAATTTAAATTAAACAAGATATAGGTATAAGGCCACATCCAAGTCTTATTGACAGATATTATTTTCTGCTTCATTCCATGCAAACATTCCATGAAGTTTCAAACTATGGGTTTTCAATATTCCTTTAGTACGAAAACTTTGGCTGCAAAGAACACATTTGAAATTTCTATCTTCACGATGGACAATTCCATGGGCAGTCAAAAAAGCTTTTGTTCTAAACAATCTATCACATAAATTGCATTGGAAAGGGAACTCTCCGGTGTGAAGCATTTTGTGAGTTTTTAAGTTACCTTTTTGAGCAAATTCCTTAGAACAAAAGTCACATTTGTAGGGCTTAATTATATCATGAGTAATTTGATGCTGAGACAAGTTGTTTTTTGATGCGAATTCTTTATAACAAATCGAGCACTCAAATCCTTTGTCAGACCTTCCATCTGAATCTATTTTACAAACAGGAGACAACGCTTTGACTTGGAACTGAGGCTTAGTTGGCCGAATGGTACCCTTTTCTTTAAAGATGCATTCTGACATCTTTGCAAAACTAAGATTCGTTGGAGACAATAATCGAGCAGATTTACGAAGGGGACTTTGACTACTGAAAAATTCCGATGATTTTTCAGCATGCGAGTTTACATTTGGTACAGGACTCCCTTCCCTGCAGTATCAGAATGCACAAAATTAATTATGCTAATAAAATACGTGGATTTATGAATTTTTGGAAAGATTTTGGGAAATTTTACCTTCTTAAACAATCAGAAATTTCGATTTTTATATCAAGGAGTTTTTTTCCAATGAAACAGTTTTTCGCAGAAGTCCCTATCGTAGACTCTAGGTATTCAGGCAATGTTACATCAGATTGTCCTGGACTAACTATTTCGGTTTCCATTCCATTATTGTACTCCATATCTGAACAATTTCTCGTCGTATTTCTGCTGACAATAAAGTGTGATAAACAAATTAATCACCATTTCATCGCTCAATTCATCTAATCAGTTTATCAGAACTATACTTAAATGAAAATAAAAATGTTTAAAATGTGTCTGCATACTTACTTACGATTCTCACTATTACAAACTAAATTAAGATGACTACTGTCAGACTTTTCATTTCCCTCATGAGAGAAGCAACACAGATCTGCACTTTCAGTGTTAATCTCATTATCATCGGATTTCAATAAAGTACTTTCAGTTTTGTCTGCAATATAATTTTTCATTACTATTTCTTCTGCTTTTTCTTTACGGTTTTCAAGACTAGAAATGGAGAAGTAAAACAAAACCGGTAAGAATTTTGCAAAGTCGAAACCAAAAAACTTTCATGAAGCTCAATTTACCTTTTATTTTCAATAGAAATAAAATGGAAAATGTCTTAAAATATTTAACTACAATTAAACTATTAAAGATCACTTACATTTCTGCCTCTTTGGCCAATTTCCTTTCTTTCCACTGAAGAGCATGGTATAATTTTCTATGTTCTATCAGTTGAGGAGCTTTAGGAAACACTCGAGTGCAAAACAAACATCTATACCAAATACTGAAAGATTTCTCCTCCATTTTTTCCCGAGTAGAAGTAATTTAAAAACCTACAGATCACGGCAACTATTAGACAAGATTGGGTATCTAACAATTCAAAATGTAGTTTATGAGATAAAATATATTTTAGTAAAATTCCCAGACATGAATTACCGATAATAAATTCTGCACTACAGGTCAGCGGCCGATATAACTGGATAACTTGATCCACTAATAAAAACGTTTCCAATATAATTGCACAAAAGTTAATTTAACAAACCATGTAGTCAAACACTGTAGATGTCAGTAGGCAAGTCAGTAGTTCTCCAAACGATGACGAAGACAACTTCTTCCAGGAAAGGTAGATTACTATCCAGTTTTAACAGATTTATTGGGGGGAACAGTATTATAAGGTACCATTGCATATTGCCAGCTCATAATATCGCCTTATTAGCTGTCTGTTGTGAGCTTTGTGTGTGAACTGCTACATCGACACTAACTTCATTTCGCTGAAGAGCATTTCAATTTTATGACTTATGCTTAGTTTCGTATTTATTACCATACGTAAAGAAATTATGTGTAGAAATACCCCTGCCTATAATATCGACATCAACATGACTTTTAAATATTAAAATTAGTTCAATATGCCTATTGTATTTACATACAGTGAAGTACCTAATAATAAAATTGTTTGTGTTGGACTTGCATTTCTTCCTGAATGAATACAATTTATTGGTTTTTTTCCACTAAGTTTCTACTATGGACTGTGACTGTTATTTTATGTAATAAGTACTCTTTTAGCACGAGTAGGTCTAGGTATACTACCTAAACGAAACGGCCATAAATAGTTTATTATTATAATACTGTTGTAGCAGCATGATATTGAGAATCAGTAACGAACAAAAGTTTAGGTACGATAAGGTACAGACTACAGACATTCTGTTGCTAAAGCTTATATAATAACTACTGGCATAGAATGTGGATAGTAGATAGTAAAGGGTCTAGTAGTGAGTACTACAGCCGGCCATCTGCATCTCTTTATTGATACAGAACTCTTATAGACTGAAAAACATGCAAATGCAGTTGCGACATTGTAAGATAGCTGTAAGTATTAGTACCTTCAATATTGAAATGAAAGAACTAGCTTTTTAGCTGTCTGCTAGTCACTATATTAAAATGATGGTTTGTATTATTACAAATTATTAGGTATCATATCTTTGTTTGTAATGTAAGTAGTCCACAAACATTGATGCTGGAATGGAACAGAGAATATTTCAATTCAACTAAGCCATATAAAAGATGATGTACAAGTGTTCTGTTCTAATAATCTGTAGAATCCTGACCCTAAGCGTTTCCCTCCGCATACTCTCTGCAATCTACAACTTAGCATAAAAATACGACCATCATTACGTGTTTCTTCCTTGCACACGCATATTTATAATTGATACAACTTAGCAAGTTAGTGCCTGTTAAGATAAACGGACATACGTTCTTGCATATGGTGAAGTTATTTTATCTTCTGAAGCCGATTTTTTTTCTTTGTGGTGATAAGAAAACTTTGTTAGGCATGCGTTAATGAAATCTGCCATTAAATATGTTATCAAAACCAAGACTAATCTGAAATGAGAAGACATTGGTATAAGTATGCAAAAAATCTCGTTCAAATTATTCATTTTTTTTCTGCAATGTAAATACTTATTGTAATGTATTTACTATTCTACATTAATTTGATGTACTTACTTGAATGGTTTAAAAATAAAAGGACCATTAGCATGTAAGTAAAATGTCATATCTGTCATCTATATTACGATGTTCAGTTCATAAACAATGTCAGTTAATTGAAACATTACATTACTAAGTACTATAACAATATTTTCTGCTGCACTTAACGAGAACTCATTAACAAGAACAATGCTAACTTGTGTCTGTAATAACATAGTTGCTAATTAAATTTACAAAGCTCCAACACTTACGGTGTATAATTTGTTATCGTTTAAGCAACTACAGTTTTACATCATAAAAATACAGAGATTTATTTACCTAACCTATGGAAGGAAGTAGTTTTTATGTCCCCATAAATTATAGTGGACCATTTCTACAGATTACATGTGTCTGGAAACATTTTCAAACATAATATAAAATGTTACTATCATCACAATTAAGGCACATTTGATAAGATGTAAGCGTAAGTTAAATTCATTCGAACAGCAATACTATGCGCTATTTTATTACCCATATAGATATCTTCACTTAAAAATACAAAATTTCATTATACCCACACAATTCCTGAGTTCTTTATCACAAATCATGACAATAGGGCACCAATACCAATACTGTCTAAGATTTGTTTTGTATCATTCTTTTCAAAATTAGAATTTCTTACGCGATGTTTTCAAGTGGACTTCTTGGTGGAGCTTTAAACCCCATTTATGCAAAAATTGCTTATTACAGTGGTCGCACTTAAAAAGTTTAAAAATCCTTTCTGTCCTGATCGAACCAGGACCAATAATTGGCTGTTTCAAGCAAGCCGACATTGGAACAATAACATTAGACAAACTTGCGAAGGTATCTGTATTGTCGGTTTCTTCGAATGTATCTACATTGTCGGTTTCCAGCAGATCTGCTTCTTTTTTGATTCTGATCAAATCCTGGTCACACTTAGTTAATTTTACCATGACCTCCCTCTTAATGAAATTTTTGTAAACAATTTTACAATCTTCGTCCTCTATTGATTTATTGTCAGATCTGTCTTCGCTCTCATTTTGTGACTCATCATTAGAATATTCGGTTTCAGCTTCAGAATCATTAACTGCCACAGTGGAATTTGAAGCTGTATCATCCCTAAAAATAAAGATAATGTAGTTTTATATATGCATCATTATTCATTATGCATGCAATTTGGAAAAAAGTGTAAAAAACCTAGGTACTTATAGTGAATAAGTAGTACTCTATCTTTAGTATTCTTAAAAGAAACTTACGAATTCGTCTCATTTTCATTATACCCGTTCGGAGATGACGCTTCAAGTTCCATTTCCTCGGAGTCTTTGATGCTCTCATTGTCTTCTTCGCATGATTTTTCATCTTCATTGAGACCGTTCCTTTTCAATCTAAAAAGACATTCTTAATTAGTAACATTAAAATTCTATCCTAGTCCTCTGTTGGCAATCAGTGCCACTTTCATGTGTAAGTAACTGAATAGTGTTTGACAATGAAGCCATTACATTTCATTATTCCCACCTATTTCGGAACAAAAATTGTTTATTTTATAATACAGTAACAAAATTACTTACGCCTCCAATTTCTTTGCCAATTTTCTTTGATTCCATTGCTCTGCATGATTAGCCTTCCTATGTTCTACCAATTGATGAGATTTAGGGTATACACGTGTACAAAACAAACACCTGTACCATATTGTATATCCTCTGGTCATTGTATTTTTCAGCAATATATTTCACGATTGTCAATTGAATTATCACCACTTTCAGAACCTTAATTTAATCGAGGGTTTCACGTTTCAATGAACCTGAGAAATTGAGAACACCAATACCAAACACTAGAATTAGAGTATAGAGCTCAGATTACCGTCACAGTGAAGTAACTGTGAATGTCAATGCCAGCTTGTAAGATAAGCAGAAATATTTTATGAGTTCATTAAACACTCCAATAAACATAATAAACTTAGTTAAATTATAACTGAAAAAACAAATGTAGAAATACGAACACAGCCAGCTGCACTTACACTTACACGAAATAATAATTTAGCGCGTAGTTGTTGTTTACGATCCGTACGAACCTTTCGCTACGCTTTGTGTAAGCTAAAAGGTTTTTATGACTTGGTTTGGTATGGTTTAAGTGGTAGTATGCTGAGCTGAGATTCTGACTTCGTTTGTGTACATGCAGCTTTTATTCTTGATACTACTTTCTTACAGGGTTAGTCGAAATAAATTCATACTCATAAATAATACTGGATTGATAATACTCTTATTTACATCATTTACATGAGGGGTCCGTGGGCTCAGAATTCATCCACAATTCTTTCTATAATAATTTTGAAATATGTAAAACTACAGCAACTGCGTGCTGTACACGAATTCATCATATTTTTATACCCTAATCAATCATACCATACCTACAAATATAAATTGAGAATCTGTGAGATTGCGACCAAATTCATGTTAGTAAACGCTTGCCCAATCAGTTTACACTCGTTATGAAACATGTAAGTCTTATGCAGCTTGAAACAAGACTTGAATTTAGGTACAGAGGGACATGAATTTTTAGGGTTCATTTTTCAGGCTGTGAATTTTAGTTAGTGTTTGTAGATTCTGAATAGTTTTAGTCAGTTTATTTTAATTTAGCTCTTTCGTACAATATTATTCACTTTTTGGACTGTCAAAGCTACTATAAATCAGTGTTAATAAGAACCACTTGTTATTATGGATTATTTTGCTAAAAATCAAATTAAAACCTATATTAAAACTATTTCTAAATTCCCGTCAAGTTATAAACATTTTGTTCTTGACGATATAGGTTGATTCAATCGTGTAATAATACTATTCGCTGTATTATTTATGGAAACATGTATTATTTTTGTAATGTTTTTTTTAACCCTGTAACTTGCATTTGATGCTGTTTCAAACAATGTATACTACATTAGAAATAATTTATTTATCTATTCTGTAGAACGGATACCGACCGACTAGAATATAGGTATAATTAAAACTATAATATGATACTATACTACAACTATTCAACTTTGATGTGTACCCTCCAATGCTGCCCAACCTGATCCAGTTTGGTCGTTTAAGTATAGGCTTATTAATAGAATTTCAGATATAGCGAATGAAACAATGGATATGTTTGTTAATTGTAGTGTTCTTTTAAAGCATGTAGTTAAGCTTCAACCTTTTCATTTATAATAATGTGTTAGCAACTTGCGATTACTGTTGCAAACCAAAATGGTTATCTGACTAATGTTATTTTTTAACATTCATGCTTAAGAAACATTATATTATACCAGTAGGTATACCGCGCATGCCTATAGGTAAATGGTTCATTAAAGACAACAATAGTGCATATTATTGTATATTTATTAGTGTCTACTGTATAGTGTTATGCATTCATTCAATTCTATCTATTCAGCTAGAATTTGTGGACTATCAATTTTATCTACTAACTTACAAATGGATCATGTTTACAAAATTTATACACAGTTTACGCAAACACAAATGCCTAACCCCAGACCCAACTCCCAACATACCTATAACGTAACCTACCTGTCTATTTCTATGGTCTATCTAACCACAGAAATCTATTAGTAGAATCTATCTGTTCTGCTTGCAGACTTGCTCGGAAATGCCTAATTTTGCTGCACATGCTTTAATGAATTGACAATGAGAGCATTCACATCGATACTACATGACGAAATCTTCCCAGGGTATCTGCAGTTGTCGAAATATCAACGATTTTTGATAATGCAAGACGGGGCGGGGCACATTTTCGTTTGGGCGTTCGAGCAAGTTTGATTGACATTTTTCAGAAAAGAGGTGGTCTCATTCCATGGCCTTTGGCCTTCAGGTTCCCTTGATTTGATTGAGCCATGTAAATCTGTATGGGTTAATATGAAGAACTTGTCTTGAAAATAACGCGTTTTTTGGTTCTGTTTTGAGAGCCCATGATTTTGGGGAATCTCAATCTATAAAGCTTATAAAGACGAAACTTGTACCGTTCTGTTCCCATTCCCACTCACTAGTCGCTTATGTAGGTTCGTGGACTTCAATGATGCTCAAACTCCCAGACTAAGAAATGCATGCTCTTTAAGATGTTGGTTGGTACTCTTGTTAATGTACCCTGTTCCAGAAATATTATGGGTGAAATTCAAAAATCCTAGTTCTCTCCTATAGACACCCACAGTAAACATATAATTTATTATACACAGTTGTCGAAATCGAAACTAAATACTAGTCGTACTTACACTTACTTCTTACAAAAAATGCATTGTGTTTTTACATACAACCTCACGGATACTTCCTTTAGAATTAGAATCTTCATTAACGATGACTATTGATTTACACCACTTTTGTTTAGAATTACATAAATAGGAAGGAGCAACTAAAGTAGTGGGCTTACCTATATATTATTTATTATTAAGTACTCTATAATTAAGAGAAACGATCTTATGCATTCATAATATCTATTCTTGCTTTATTTACAGTCAATAAAATTTTCACAAAATCAGAATAAATGTACTTATACATAGAATAGGTGCATAAAAAGTTGTATTATTTTTAATCTGAAGATCTACACTAAAATGTCTTACAATTAAATGTAATAGGAAATGCAATGCAGTAGGAAATGATTATCAGCTCTAAAATGATTATTAAAGCTTAAAGCTTTCTATTTTAAAAGGGAGACATTCCCCAAATCAGGAACATCAGAACCAACTGCCCTTCTCAGGTCACTCACAGAACAACAATACGTGTAGCCCTTCCGAATATTTTTAGTGTCCCATGTAACCCAACTGATTTGGTCACAGATATCGCGGCAAATGATTTCTGACGAAGTAACGCCTTGGCTATGAGGATTATTCACCATGATAACAGCTACAGCTGAATTGCTGCTGGCATTGTATAAAACCTTCCATAGAAGTCTGTAATAGTTATGGACAATTTGGAAATGAAAACATTAAAATTGCTTTGGGAGAATAGTAAATTGATAATCTTTGAAGCTGTTATGTATCAGGTATATACTTTGGTACTGGAATGTGGTATAGTCCTTTTGAATCAGCAATAAGAAATATTTCCACATATCTGTCTTTGCTATCCTTTAATTCCAATACATCTTTAACTCCAGTCCAGATTTGGAGCGTAGATTTATTATTCAGAGCTATTTTCCTACCCGAACTCTCCAAAGCCTTGAAAATGGACATGCTTTTTAGAATTGTAGAAAGAATGGAAAAGACATTATTATAAAAATATTATTTATTACTTTCCAGTTGCCATTATTAATAGTTTGCCATTGTGGGGCAACATTCACATAATAATAAGTTGCATTTTGCTCATAGGCATTTATCATATCTCCATCGGGTGCTAAATGTCCTCTTGCCAAATAAAGAGATTCGGATGGATTAATGTACATATTTGCCAGAGTTGCAGAACCGACCTGTAATATTTTGAAAATATTAGACATATAATAAACTTCATGAACACCAACTGCTTCTATGATCATCATTAATGAAAAATATCATTACGATCCACAAAACACATGTATAAAACAATATAAACTGCAGTATGCACTATTATATGTACAAAGGGTAATTTGTACATTATTCATGAATTTTTGTCACTTACAAGTGTCTTTACCGTATCCTTCTGATTATTTTGTGTGTACGCTGTATTTGCAGAAACACTACGGTAAAATCCCCCTTCCTTGAAGGCGGGTCTGTTATTTGATATCTCTGCGGTGTCGAATGAAGCTCCGTCTATGTTATGTTGTGCCACAAGTGTTTCATCGTGCATTTCATTATGGCAAATGGTTATCAGTGAGGATCTACACACAAAAGAGCCAATTTGCAAAAATCGTTATAAATGTCTCATAAGTAATTCTCTGCATTTTTAGGGTGTATTGCACGAACCTTTTTGTTTTAGATGGAAATCCAATTTCAATTTTTGTGAATCCATCTGAGCATTGCCCATTTTTAGTGACAGCTTCCTTTAGCTTTTTATCACAAATTAAATCACTTGCTGTAACTTGAGATCCCGATGTCTTAAATTAAACAATAGAAAATACTTTCATTCATGTATTAAGGATTGTGACAGCAATACTAATTTTAAGTCGAATACTTACTGTTAGTCTGCCTGATTTACAAGAAATGTCTATTTCGTTTTTTCTAGGGTTGGAAAGAACATTTGTCTCATCTGAGCAAGATGCGGTAAATGTTTCTCCATTTTTAGTAGAAATCACCAAAGGCTTAGGATTACTGGAACTTGTGTCGTCAGACACGGGATAAAATCGTATGTCATTCTCTGAAAATAATGATAAATATGATCTGTCTGGATTTCCTAGGTCTAATCTGCAATCTGAGCCTGTAGCCTCATCTGAGTCTGTTGGTGGAGGTGGTTTCGTTGGTTTAGGCTTCATTAAACATGGAGACGCTAAAAATTGACAAAACATTAACAAAAGTCAGTTAACGTGTTAAACGTTTGTTTTTAGTTAAGTGACATGTATACGAAAATGATTAATAAACGCTTACCAATCGATAATAAAACTTGCCCCACTGTCAAGAAGATTAGCTGTGCAATCATTTTATCTTTCATTATGCAACCGAACGTGTACCACGTTTAAATAGAGAAGTTTGTGATGGATAGCTGTAAAAATGATGATAGCCAATTATTATTTGAATATAGTATGAAACTCGTATGCTAATAGAATGGCTTTAATTGATACATACACCTATTATTATTTGCAGGCGTTTCCTTCCAGTTATTAGCTGAACAGACGAAATAATGCACTATAGAAGTTGGCAAAGAACACATTTATAAACTGGTCTTATTTGTTGCATAACTTTGTGTTTTATATACTTTAATGGCATATTTTTGCAAGATGAACAGTGCAAATTGATGTCTTATTAATACATACAAATAAGCACATACTGAATCCTTCCAGTAGTCATGCCCATGCCATGTCCAAGCCACATAATGACGTTCAAGCAATCTATTGCGTGTATCACTCTCACATGCATGGAATGTATAAAATCACGAAGTTTCTATTTGTTATTGTACAATACAAAGAATGATAAAAATTCGTAGATAGGTGATGATTACTAATGAAAGAAAGAATAATATTTGTAAACAAAGCAATCCAGCAAATCCTTCAGACAGAATTAGGTTATTGAATCATAATTTGACATAAAAGAGCATATATAGATGAGTAATTGTTATACCACAAAGTGATCTAAAACCCCTAAACCACATCACTACCACATCTTGTTTTGTATATGTCAAGTGAAACTTAACTTACTGATGTAATTGTTACAGTTAGTTTGTACAGTTGGGGAGCTTATACACGTACTAGTAAGTTTGGACATCAATTTTATTTTGAAATTCCATTAAATTCTCCATAAAAGTTTTATGGTCATGTAAACCACTTTTCTGACAGATATTGATTTGATAAATATATTCTTAAAAATGTAATTTGATGGAAAGTAATTATTAATTGCATTTTAAACGCAAACATTTTGAAAAGTGACATTTCTGGCAGTTAATGTAATATAAAATAAGGTTTTAGAGGAATCGTTGCATTTTTATCAAATCGTACACCTCAATATCTATCATAAAAGTGGTTTACATGACCATGAAAACTCTCATGGGGCCTTTCATGAAGTTTCAAAATAAAATTGATGTACAAACTTACTAGTACGTGTATAAGCTCCCCAACTGTACAAACTGACTGTAACATAGTAATAATGTCTAACAAAAGTTACTTGATATAATATTTCTCGGTATATGTATAATACTTTGTAAGTATTAAACCTTGAATTATATTTAAGTATACATTGCGATGTCAAACTATCTTCTTTGGCTCTTCACCTCTCAACATTACAGCTCCTACATTTAGTACTACATCAAAGTAATGCAAGTTAGGCATAAAACTATATAGAGTCGTTTGTAAATGTATACCTTGTACAAATCTAATAACGCCACAAGTTTGGGAGCTTTTGTAAAGGAAATAGAAACCTTTGGCTAGAAAGATAACCTTAGCTTAGACACAAGAGATTACAATGTACAGACCCATTCCATAGATATAATATTTTGAACATGTAATGCCTGTATGAATATTTACATGTCTTGTATTCCCCTTGGCTTGCTTGTCTATGATATCGTATACAGCAAACACGAGTGCAATATCCAATAAACTATTTATTACTCCCCCAAATGTTCAAATAATGCATCAGATACATTAAAGTAATGGTACCCGTAAATTATTGTTTTAATAACATATAATATTATGTAATACGGAATCAGCCCCTAGAATCAATAATCGTCCGTAATACAGAATTATTTTCGCATTGGCTTTATTGAGTATTTTTTTCATGATACAGGTAGATATTTAAATACAATTATATGAACTCTTTTCTTTTAAGGTATAAAACG
>JABASH010004183.1:0-14630 GCA_019776445.1 Tomocerus maximus | reverse complement strand
TTAATTTTTATTTAATATGGGCTTAATATTATCTAATTATACTGCGTATCTGATTTTATATTGCATTAAATTTTTATTGTTCATTAATATTAATTGAGGTTAAGCATCACTATGTTATCGATACGAAAAAGAATCAAAAAAACGAATCGTCATTATTCATTACGAAAAAAAGTAAATGGTTTGAAAAAAATTTGCAATGAGCAAAAAATTTATAGTTGGTCTGAAGATGCGGCGCCAAAAAATGATCCTTTAAATATTATTAGGTTATTCCCTAACAAAGCCTAAATGGGATTAAAATAATAATCAGTGCCGATGAAAACTTAAAATAATTTACTTGTATGTCACCTCCGTCATTGCGAGCGCGTAGCGCGTGGCAATCCAAGAAAAACGAGACTATGGATAGCCGCGCTCACTGCGTGAGCTCGCCATGACAGTGAGTTTTTACTGAATATTCCCTAATTGGATCGAAAATCTATATTTAGCTTAAATTTCTTAAGCAAAAACAATTAATTTCATTGAGTATTTTTTGTGCAGCTAGATTGGCAGCCAACGCTCCACCGTAAGGATCATCATGTGCTGCAGTTTGTACCGCGACAAAATCTTGAGTAGCAATGACACGTCTGGATCGGGCATCGATGAGCTGCGCGCGCATCGCAATGCGGAAACGACTGGGAACGCTTATAAACTCTTGCTGAAAGCTGAGTAATTGTGTATTCAGTACCCAATCGTAATAAGTGGTGGAAGGGGTATTAATAATTGCTTGGAAATAACCGGTATGTTGTAAAGAGTTAATTAATAACGACTGTAACATTTGTGTGGGCATGTCTGCCCAGCGATTTTGGGCAAAATATTGAATTTGATAGCAGGCTGGGATGTATATCATGCGTGGACTATTATAAATCGCATTGGCACGCGGTTGATTGACTAATATTGTGCTACGTCCTTGTTGTGCGCAGCAATCCCAATCGGGATCTGGCATGGCTAGAGTAAAATAATGCATAGGTGGAGTTTTGATAGGCTCGAATATCGAGCAGGCCGACAATAATAGGAAGCTCAGTAAACAAGCTACTTTGTACAAGCCATTATTTACAAAACCTATACGACATAATAAGTTGTACACGTTATTATTCTCCCGGTCCTAAAGGTGGTGGTTTCTGTCCGCGGATTAATATGCTGGGGTTTTGTCTTAGATTGTCAGATAGCTCAAGTAAATTATCCGTCATGATACTTAGGTTATTTAATACTTGATTGGTAGACGGAAGCGTTTGTTGCGTTAATGTATTCATTAACGATGGAAATGCACGTGTTGAGCGTGCGGTATTAATTAAAATAGCATCGAGACGTTTACTTTGCGCCGCTAAGTGATTACTGGTTATGGATAAATTATTTAAAATCTTTCTAAATAATATCGGATTTTCACCCCCTAATACACCGTTAATATCTTGTGTAATCTGATTCATATTATTATTCAGATCACGTAATGTCGTATCTAAGCGTAAAAACAAAGAAGGGGTACTTTTAATGATAGGATATTTTTGACCCGGAAGAAGTGGAATAGGATTTAAGTTAGAGTCACTTCCTTGTAATGCCAGGTAAGTGATACCGGTCAATCCTTGACTATTTAAGGTGGCTGTTGTGCCTTCAGTAATAGGTGTATGTTCTTCTATTTGTAATACCAAGCGTACTTGTTCAGGATTCTGGTCATTTAAAGAAATTTTTTTAATGGTACCGACATTAACACCATTATATTTAACGGAAGAATTTACCCCTAAGCCGGCCACGGATTCATGCATGATGACTAAGAAATTTTTATAACGCTTCGTGGATAAGCCTGCAGATAACCAAGTAATAAAAATAATGAGGGCGATGGTCAAAATAAGAACAAAAGCACCAACTAAGGTATAATTGACTTTAGATTCCATGATTTCCCTCGTAAAGATGTTGCGTCATGCGCCCCCGTGGTCCTTGAAAATAAGCCACTATAGCTGCTTGTTTGGATTGCGTAAGTTGTTTCATAGGTGCAAATTCCAAAACACGTCCTGCACTTAAAAAAGCAACTTTATCGGTAATTTGCCATAAGGTATCCAGATCATGCGTGACCATGACGATGGTTAATCCTAAAATGTTGCGTAGATTTAAAACCAATGCATCGAATTCTTCTGCGCCTTGTGGGTCGAGACCTGCGGTGGGTTCATCGAGTAACAATAATTCGGGATCCATGACCAGAGCACGTGCTAAAGCCGTTCGTTTAAGCATTCCACCACTCAGTTCAGATGGATATTTTGTAGCTGAATCCATCGGTAAACCTACTGCTAATAACTTAATTAAAGCTAGTTCTTTGATAGTAGTTTTGTCCAATTTTGTATGTTCTTGTAAGGGGAAGGAAATATTTTCAATGACGTTAAGTGACGTAAAGAGTGCCGATTGTTGAAATAATACGCCCCAACGACATTGTATTTTAAGTAACTCGGTTGCAGAAAGCTTGCTTAAATTTTTACCAAATACTTCAATGTCTCCAGAAGTAGGGGTCAGTAAGGCTAAAATTTCGCGTAGCAATGTCGATTTTCCTGAACCGCTACCGCCGACTATGCCAATAATTTCTCCCTGTTGCACTTCTAAATTAATGCCGCAATGGATCCATTGCTCCCCGAGGAGTAGTTTAACATTTTCAACTTTTATAACCGGGTCAGAAGCATGCATAATTGCATTATAGCGCTTATTCGACGACATGAGCGTGTGCAGGATAATCCAGTGGCGATCAGATATTTAATTGACTAAATAAAATTGAAAATAATGCATCGGCGACAATAATAAAAAAAATGCCTTGTACCACACTACGTGTGGTTTGTCTGCCAACACTATCTGCGCTACCGCTAACTCGTAAACCTTGAAAGCAAGCCGTGTTGGCGATAATAAGCGCAAATACTGGTGCTTTACCGACACCAATAATAAGCGAAGAAAGTGAAACAACTTTTGGAAAACGCTGTAAGAAATCTGTATAACTAATATTTAACATATTATGTGTCATTGCCATGCCACCGAGTAGTCCAAAAATGTCTGCCCAAACGGTGAGTAAGGGCAAAGCAATCAGTAAGCCCCAAATACGAGGTAAAATTAATAATTGACTCGGTGGAACACCCATCGTGTTTAATGCATCGATTTCTTCTTTGATTTTCATCATACCCAATTGCGCGGTAAATGCGGATCCACTGCGACCGGCTATCATAATGGCCGTCAACAAAGGCGCAAACTCACGTAGTATGGCAAGGCCTAATAAATCAATGATGAACAGGGTTGCGCCAAAATTTTTTAGCTGAAAACCCATTTGATAAGTTAAGACAATACCTATCATAAAAGATAATAAAGCAATAATACCTAAGGCATCTAAACCAGTATTTTCAATGATACTTAGGATGGCACGACCACGAAGTTGATTGGGCTGCCAAATTGTTTGCGTAGCGGTAATGAAGGTTTTACCGATAAAACGTAAAAATGATTTAAGTTCTAGCCATTGTTCGATTGCTTTTTTACCTAACAAGGCTAAACCGTTGTAATTTTTTGGATGGGGTAAGGGTTTTAATTGCTGTGCTGCTTGTTCTATCATTGCAAACAATGCATCGTGTTTTTGATTTAAACCAGTAAGTTGCACGTCTCTTTTTTTAGCGAGTTGTTTTTTCCATTGATAAAGTTGCCAGGCGCCACTACTATCCATGCGTGTGATATGTTCGGCATTTAAAATGAATGACGATTCTGTGCTGCAATTCAGTTTTTTAAAAGCGTGATCTAAATTTTTTTTATGAATGCCATGTAAGGTCCATGCACCATAGCAATTAATTTGATTTTTTTGCTGTGCTGAAATGGCAATAGTGGCATTAACTGATGACATGATGCATAACCTAAAGTAGTACCGTCATGGCGAGCGAATGTTATGAGCGTGGCCATCCATGGATTGCCACGCGCTACGCGCTCGCAATGACGTTAAATATTCTTCGATGCTCGCAATGACGATAATATTTTATGTGTTCGCAATGACGAAAAGCCTTAATCCAAGAAAGCTTAAATCATTTTTTTGCTAAGTTCTATTGTGAAATTTCTTAGCACAAAAAAATATCCCTTCGCTAGGAAGGGATACCAGAATTTGCCCCATTCCTTTTTTATTAAAAAGGTTGTGAATTATGCCAATAAATAGTTGGGCCTCGGTTTGGAATTAATTTATTGGTAGCGAGATAATGGTATTCGCTGCAAACATAACGGTATTGACATGATGCAATTTGTGTACAAGCACGTGGTGTGACGTTGAGTCTGGACAATAACTGACGTATGGTTGCGCAGTCATAATATGCTCCAGAAACAAAACCAGCCTTTTTTACTAAGTGAGCACTAAACGCACAAGCACTTTGGCCTGGGTGGGCATTAGCCACATTGATGCTACTTAATAAACCCATGCAAATAGCTGAAGCCATTAGTAATAATTTTTTCATACTATCCCCTTAGGTTATATAGTGTAAAACCTTATAGCGCCCGCTATAGCGGTTTACTCCTTTTTAGAATAGCTTATGAATCATTAACATTCAATTTTCCAAGCGCTATATAAGGTCTTATTCAGTACTCGACTTCATGGTTAGCTTTAGGTATAAAGTGGTCGTATGAAGACCTCTTTATTCAATAGATTGACTTTAATCGTCGAACGTTACGAAGAATTAACTGCTTTATTGGGAGATATGAACGTAATCAAGGATCAAAATCACTTTCGTGATTTATCTAAGGAGTATGTTCAATTAGGTCCTGTCGTACAATGTTTTCAGCAATATCGGACTAACTTAGATATCCTAAATCAAGCCGAACAGTGTTTACAGGATGCCGATTCGGATGTGCGCGAACTCGCAGCAGAAGAAATTAAAATTGCACAACACAAGCAAGTGGAATTAGAAAAAGAATTAGAGCGTTTATTACTACCACAAGATCCTAATGATCAACGCAATGTTTTTTTAGAAATTCGCGCAGCTGCCGGAGGCGATGAAGCGGCTATTTTTGCCGGTGATTTATTTCGAATGTATTCCCGCTATGCAGAAAATCAGGGTTGGACAGTGGAAATTATTCATATGAATCCAAGTGAACAAGGTGGTTATAAAGAAATAATTGCTCGCATTGCCGGGACTGCCGTTTATGCGCATTTGAAATTTGAATCCGGTGCACATCGTGTGCAACGCGTCCCTGAAACTGAAGCGCAAGGTAGAGTTCATACATCGACTTGTACGATCGCAATATTACCGGAAATCGAAAATGTAGAAGATGTCACCATTAATCCTGCGGATTTAAAAATTGATACATTTCGTGCTTCAGGCGCAGGAGGGCAACACGTACAAAAAACCGATTCTGCTATCCGCATTACGCATTTACCCTCGGGTTTAGTCGTCGAATGTCAAGATGAACGTTCACAACATAAAAATCGTGCCCGCGCGATGTCTTTATTACAAGCTAAGCTATTAGCAGCGCAGAAAGCCAAGCAACAACGTGAAGAAGCAGAAACACGTCGGGATTTGGTTGGTAGTGGGGATCGTTCTGAGCGTATCCGCACGTATAATTTTCCTCAAGGTCGTTTAACCGACCACAGGATAAATCTAACGCTGTATCAATTATCTGATATCATGGAGGGTCATTTAGAACCGGTTATTCAATCCTTGACGCGGGAATATCAAGCCGACGAATTAGCAGCCTTGGGCGAATAACGAATCCCCGTCATGGCGAGCGAATGAAATGATTGCCGCGCACCTATGGTGCTCGCAATGACGATTAATATTTTAGGTGCTCACAATGACGAGTAACTTTTATACTGCATCCTTGGGAGGAAATGTTAATGTTTAGATCAATGGCTATCGCATTGTTTATACTATTATTGCTAATTATTGGCGGTCACATCGCCTTAGCTTTATTTACTGGAGCCGTAGTGGTTGGGGTTAGTGTCTGGGGATTTTTGGTTGCTTCAGTGTTCTTTTTTTCCTTGAGTATTTTACTGCTGTTTATTTTAACCTGGGCCGGAGCACTAATAATTGGAGCTATCGCCGTTATTTGGACTATCGTTGCTATTATTTTATTTCCAATTTTGTTACCCGTATTATTACCCTTATTAATTATCCTATTTTTTGTCTCTTATATTAGACGTAAGCAAAATCCTCAACAGTTTTAAGCTATACTCTCGCACTGGAATTTTTGTCTGTGTTGCCGCTGATATTATGTTGTTAATTTCTTCTTGGCGTTGGGCGACCAAAGAATTAAGCCGAACCAGTCCCAGCGCATATTTAGATACAGAATTATTATTTGCTCATGTTTTAGGGCTTACTCGTGCGCAATTACACAGTCAACTTCCGGATAGATTACTGACAATGCGCCAGCAAAAACACATACAACAATTGATTGCACGTCGACAATCAGGAGAACCGATCGCCTATTTACTGGGTCGACAGGAATTTTGGTCACTGTCTTTTGAAGTGACACCAGAGGTACTCATCCCCCGACCAGAAACAGAATTATTAGTACAACAAGTACTTGATACGTTTGGCACTGAACAACGAAAAATAGTGGATTTGGGAACAGGCTCGGCAGTAATTTCTGTTGCGTTAGCATTGGCTAGACCCACATGGAAATTCGTTGCAACCGATTATTCCCTTGGTGCTTTACAGGTTGCCGAACGTAACATCCACCGTTATCACCTAGATACGATAGAACTACGTCAGGGTAACTGGTGCCAGGCATTATTAGTCGAGGAAAAGTTTGATGCTATTCTTAGTAATCCACCGTATCTCGCGGCGAATGATCCACACTTGCAAACGGAATGTGCTTTGGCTTACGAACCGAAAAATGCTTTAATTTCAGGGAAAAAAGGTTTAAATGATTTAGAAATTATTATTCAGCAATCACGCGAACATCTTCAAGAGGGTGGTATTGTATTTTTAGAACATGGCTATCAGCAGGCGACTTTTGTTGAGGAATTTTTTTTAAAGTATGGTTACCACCAGATAAAAAATTACAAAGATTTGGCTGGTCATCAACGAGTTAGTAGTGGAAAATGGAATTAATTGAAAATATGATCTATAAATCATTAATAAAAAGAAGAGACATGGTTGGTTCTTTGAAATAATTGCCATGTCGAATTATTTTTGGTATAGATGTGTTTGGTTTATGTGTGTGTGCCAATTCCGGCAAATGTTAAATTCTCAAGAGGAGAACTTTTTATGCCAGTAAAAAGAAAATCTGCGGCTCCAAAACGACGTAAAAGACGTACGGCAGTTGCAAAGTCCACACCTACACGTAAAAAAGCTACAAAACGAAGAAAGAAGAGAGCTGCTACGGGTGTGAAAACAACGCGTCGTCGTAAAAGAGTAGGCGCTAAAAAAGCGACTCGAAAACCACGTCGTAGAAAAGCTGCAACACGTAAGAAACCAGCGACTCGTCGTAAGACTGCTCGCAGAAAGACTAAAAAAAAAGCAGTTAGTCGGGTAAAAAAAAAGCCTAGTAAAAGCAAAACCTCAAAGAAAACGTCGACGTCCTCTCGTGTTACCAGAAGTAGAAAGCCTATAGCTAAAAAAAAATCAACAAAAGTAGCGAAGGCACAAGTGATCCGAGCTCCTTCTAAAAAAAAACAACAGCAAGCAAAGTCTGATTCCCAGGCGCTACCTGCGGTAAAACAACAACCATCAATAGAAACTAAAATGGCAGAACATAAAAAACCTAAAAAAGAATCTAAAAAACAACGTTCTTTACCAGAAACAAGGCTAGAATTGACTTCTATTAATTCAGAAATCGATTTAAATATAGCGCCTTATAAGGAACGTCCTGGGGAAGACTATATGAGCTCGAGCCAGCAGGCGTATTTTCGCCGTTTATTATTACAGCGAAAACGCGTGTTGTTGGAGGATATGGGTCGAACCGTACATCATCTACAAGATGAGGGTACTTCCTTACCTGATATTAGCGATCGTGCAACTCAGGAAGAGGAATTTAATCTAGAACTACGTGCACGCGACCGTGAACGTAAACTCATTAAAAAAATTGAGGATGCCTTACAGCAACTCGATGAAGGTCACTATGGCTTCTGTAATTCTTGTGGCGTTGAAATTGGTATTCGCCGCTTAGAAGCACGTCCTACGGCCAATCTTTGTATCGATTGCAAAACTTTGGATGAGATTCGAGAAAAACAAACCGGTGGTTGATATATTGTTCAAAAAATGCGAATTTTTCAAATAATCAAGAGTTTCGCGACTAAATCTAGAAGAATTTAATCTTTGTTGGATAGGGTTTTAATTGTCATTGCGAGCGCGTAGCGCGCGGCAATCTAGGAAATCCTGCAATTGGATGGCCACGTTCACTTCGTGAGCTCGCCATGACGATGATTTTTCTATATGATTACTTCAATTCGCGAAACTTTCTTGCCCGGTTTTTTTTAATGCCAAACTCATTAACGCAACTATATAAATCGTCTTTGGTTTTATTAACTGATTTTTACCAATTGACGATGGCCTATGGCTATTGGAAAGTGGGTATTCACGAGCGTGAAGCAGTTTTTTATCATAGCTTTCGACAAGCTCCGTTTAATGGCAGGTACACCATTTGTGCAGGATTAGGCACACTCATTGACTACTTGCTAAATTTTCAATTTACTAAAGACGATATCGAGTATTTAGCCGGATTAACGGATACACAAGGCAAAATATTATTTCATGCTGATTTTTTAAAGTATTTACAACAAATAAAATTTAGTTGTGATATTGATGCCGTTGAAGAAGGGTCCGTAGTTTTTCCGCAAGAACCTTTAATCCGTGTTAAGGGGCCCTTATTACAATGCCAGTTATTAGAGAGTATTTTACTAAATATTATTAATTTTCAAAGCCTCATTGCCACTAGTGCGGCGCGTTTGCTGCAAGCCACACGCGGTGAGCCGGTATTAGAATTTGGATTACGTCGTGCACAGGGTTTTGATGGTGCTTTAATGGCAAGTCGTGCCGCTTATATTGGAGGTTGTACCGCGACATCTAATGTATTAGCCGGAAAATTATTAAATATTCCGGTACGTGGAACGCATGCACACAGTTGGGTACTAAGTTTCGCTAATGAATTAGAAGCTTTTCGCGCTTATGCTCAAACGTTTCCGGATCGTTGTATTTTTTTAGTGGATACATATAACACCATCGAAGGCGTGAAAAATGCGATTAAAATTGCCGAAGAGTTAAAACCTAATGGCTTTAAATTAGCGGGTATTCGTTTAGATTCTGGAGATCTTGCTTATTTAAGTCAACAAGCGCGCAAACTTTTAGATGCGGCAGGTTACCATGATGCAGTCATTGTCGGTAGCAACGATTTGAATCCTTTGGTAATCACCAGTTTGAAAGAACAAGGGGCTAGTATTAATGTTTGGGGTGTAGGTACACATCTCATAACCGCCTATGAACAGCCGGCACTCGAGGGTGTTTACAAACTGAGTGCGATTAAGTCGGCAGAAGGAATCTGGGAAAACAAGCTTAAATTATCTGAACAAACCATTAAAATTTCCACTCCGGGCATTTTATCAGTACGGCGTTATTATACCGATAAAGTAGATGGTTCAGCGATGGCCGATGCAATTTATGATGAAAGATTAGGAATTTCAGAAGAGGATATTACTATCATTGACCCTATCGATCCCACGAAAAGATGTACGATTCCCGCAACAACACCGCATCGCGATTTATTAACGCCGATCTTTAGGTTAGGAAAATTAATCTACAAACGACCTCCATTAAAATCGAGTCAAGAAAAAACTCATCGAGAATTAGAACAATTTCATGAAAGTATTCGACGATTATTGAATCCCCACGCTTATCCGGTTGGCTTAGAAGAAAATCTATATAACTTAAAATTAAAACTTATTTTAAAAGCCAAAATATCATTAAATAAATAAAAAATTATTTAAATTTTTTTAAAAAAATTATCACTTCCCACAAGCTTATATTTTATTTAATATCAGCATCCCGTATAAAAATTTTTCTGTAACACTATTGAAAAATTAAAAAGAGACAAGGATGTCCTATGCCAAAAGACCCATTATTAATGGAAGATTTTTTTTCATTACACCGATTATCCAACTCTGAAATAACACTTGCTCTTGAAGAATTCAATAAACTTGAAATGGTGATTAAACAAAAACTTTATCCACATTTATCTGCTGAACAAAAACCAATTTATTATCAAGGAAATGCAAATTTAATTGATTTAAACAAATTTGTTTATCAAGATGAAGCCAGTAGTTTACATAGTGATAGTTTTAAACATTTGCAAGCCGAACTGAAACTAAGTGTCATGCATATTCGTTTATGGGTCATGGATAATCAGCTTGATGGAACTGAAACTTTATCAGCATTTTCAAAAAAACTCGAGCTACCCAGCGATAATATGGCATTACTGTATGGGGATGGAAAACTATTATTAGAAAAGCTGGCTGTGTTATTAGAAGAACCGTTAATAGCCTTAGAAGATCGAAAAAAGATTATGGTTAATTTATTAGCGGATAGAGAATTAGAAAAATGCATAGCAGGATGCTATACACGTATTGCCAATGCTGCTTTACAATTATACGAAAATTTAGATGGCAAATTACAGATTAAACAATGGTTACGTTCCTTTGCCAAAGTAACGGCTAGTTATATTGCTGCAAAACGTCCATTTGCAATGCCAGATACTTATCAAGTGATGGTGTGTAAAGCATCCAATAGTGCTGTCGAACAAAATTTATTGCATGCGAATAATTATTTACTGATGCAAGCTAAAGAACATGGATTTCCGATTGATTTCGAACGTGATCAGGGAGCGACGGAATTAGGGAATGGTCTTACTGCATTGAGTAAAAAAGCTATTATCGATTTATACATTCAAGATCTTGAACAACATATCACCGCCAAAAATTTAGTCAACTACGTCAGTGAAAAATTACATGATAGTTTTACACAAGTACTGGCTGAAGATAGTGATTATGCAGATAAATCCACGCGTATTCTAAATAAATTGAATCTATTGGGCGAAGATCCTTGGTTTAAAACGGCTAAAGTAGGTTTAGAAGAGATCTTGACTGACAGTGGACAGCTGAAAGCAGTCGAGGCCTTACAAATAACGGTTACCCAGCGTTTACAGGCTCGAAGATTATTAACTGCCTATCAAACAAAAAGATTAATTTTAGCTCAAGGGAAACTACTTGAATATTTCGAATTTAATTCTGAAATAAGCTTTACTTGGTTTTGGGTGGATAATCGAAGAATCCCTCTTTTAAATCTTATAAAAGCGGATCGTTTAGCTGCATTAATACCTTTGACGCATCTGCAAGAAAATGTTCGTCAGTTTACTTTTAATGAAATAATTCATCATTTTATTAAAGACAGCGCCAGTTTAATCAGCGTGATAAGAAATCTTCCTGAATCTTACCATTTTTTTTTTGAAAATTCAGAATCAATACATCGAATGGTAACATTCATTAAAAATAGTAACTCCATTAGACTTTTTAAAGAATTACTCACTCATATCCCTGATCAAGCTCAACGCAAAATGTTTATTACAGAATGCGGCCAAGAGTTTGTGAAAAAAATGCTTTATAAAGGCTTAATCTCGGTCGATATTAAAACGCATATGTCCGGACTGAGTATTGATTATTTAACAGAAGATTACCCAGCAATTAGTAGACAAGAAGCATTGAGTGTCAGCAAAGATCTGATCAAACAATTAGTTGATAGTGAGTTTAATCAATTCAGCCACATCAATTTCATAAAATTACCGCATTCATATTTAGAAGAGATTAATTTTTCTTCTTCAAATATGCAATTTGCAAAATTCTTTCAAGCAGTTCGGCATTGCCAATTTGATCAAAGCAGGATGGATCATGTTATTTTTTTGGAGAAACTAGAGCATATTTCCTTTAAAGAAACCGATTTAAGAAAAGTAGTTTTTCAGAGTCCTATTAACGTTCATTATATAGAAATAAATTTAGAAAAGGCACAATTATCGACCGAAACATTCAAGGGATTACGATCCGCCTATGTCGTGAATTTTGTTGAGGCTAATTTTAAAGACGTAGATTTTCAAGATATATTTATTAAATCGCGATTACAATATTTAGATTTTACGAAAGCAAATTTAGAAGATTCTGATTTAAGTAAACTTAAATTGACCAGTAGCGTTTTTTGGGAAGCTAATTTAGGTAAGGCTAATCTTGTTGGTGCAGATTTAAGCCAAATTGCTATTAACCCAGACACTAATCTTGAAGCGAGCCAATTAGATCTGTTTACGGTCGATTATCTCTATAGAAGAGGGATTAAGAACTTTGCAAGTTGTAAAATTTATACAGAAAGCAGTCCTGATGAGCCCTTTGAATTCTATAGTTTTTATTATATGAATTTTAAAAAAACTGAATTTATTGGTGAAAAATTGTATATAAATTTCCACGAATCTGATTTGAGTGCTGCCTTATTTACTCCAAAAACTGTGACTCAGCATGCTTCAAGTATGACACTAAGTATTGCAGTCAGAGAATCACAATTAGATAGCGTTACATTTCGGCAGGTTAAATTTAGCAGTGATAGTATATTTTTAAAATCGACATTTACACGGCTTAATTTTGATCAAGCTGAAATGCCTGCAAGTATTTTATTCGCTTTATATGATGTTGGACAGCGAGATTTTACAGGGATAAAAACGCTACAGGGACCCGTTCCAAAAAAATTAGTAGCGTTTCCAGTGTTAGGTGCCAAACTTAAAAAAGATAGTTTTTTACATCTATATCGACAAGGAGTACGCGATTTTCGCGGAAGTAATTTAAATAGTTTTTATTTAAGTCAAGTACTTACAGAGCAAGCGATATCGGCGATCGATCTGAAATTAGAGGGCGCTGAATACAAACAATCACCTCTAGGATGTGTTTCTGCTCCACGTCATAAAAGAGCTGTTTTATCGTCACCCTTTTGTACAGTCCATTTTCTTTTTCAAAAAACCAATACGGAGAAAAGGGTTACGCTTACTGATATTGAAGTGTTTGCCTTGGCTAGTCGGGAACGTTTTTCATTAAAGGAGTTAGTATTGGGACCAAAACCACTGTATTTACTATCAGATGAGGTCAGTGAAGTTAATTTTTATTGGGGTTATCGACCTGATGAAGAAGTGTTAGTTAAATTAGACAGTTTTACTAAAGCAAGTATTCATGCATTTGAAATATCAGAACGTAAGCAGATAAATTTACGCTTTCATTTTTCAAAAAAATTTAGCGATGCAACGCCTTTGAGCGAATTTGCTAGAAATATCGGTCAATTAGGATTTTCTGATGTAAAATTGAATTATTATAATCAACATATGCAATTATACAGGATAGAGTTGAAAAATGGATTAACTTCAATTACCTCAGTAAGCGCGACTCAGCATCAAATCCTACATACCGATAAATTTCGTGCTTTATTAAATAATATCAAATTAAATACACTTAAGATTTATAATAAGGAAAAATATCGAGCGCGCTTACGTCGCATTAACTCTGAAGTTCGAAGAAAACTAGGATCCGGTATGAGAACGGGGATGCGAAATGGCGCTCAGTATGAGATAGGAGCCGCGATCATCTTTTTCATTGGCGAAGCAATTAATAATCCAAAAACGGCAGACATCCAGCTCATAGATGCAGAAAACAAAACTGTATTAAAGCAGATTGCGTACGATCTAGCGCAAGAAGTAGGGCAGGAAAGAGGTGCTAATGAAAATCAAATAAATCTTACTACCAGAGTGGCAGAGCAATGTATCGATCGAGGTGAATGTTCCACTGAAGAACAAGTTATTCGCGATGTGGTCGATTCGCTGCAAAGAATCCGTCCCGATATAGTGATAGGCAATGAACGTGCTTGGAATATTACAAAAGAATTTTTCGTTAATATCGGTAGTTACGTATCGGATAAATTTGATGAACTTAAGCAATTTTTTACCACGATTAGAAATCAATCACTTCCCACCAATGCACGCTATTGGGGTCCATCTACAGGAATTTTTCAATTACCTGGGATTAAAAAAAGAAGTCTATATAACTGGTATGAATCTCCTCCGCTAATGCGATTAATTAAGAATATTGAAATGGTATTTGATAGTTTTGAATGTGATTTACAACAAGATGAAACTTTTTCTGAAGAAAAAATGGCAGGATTTATATTTGAACTTTGGCAAGGTTTAGCAAGCTGTGGCGTGAATGATGATGTTACAGATGAATTTATTTTAAACGCATTTACAAAATTAGAAAATAATAGTTTTTTAAGTAATAATTTTAATACATCGCAAAATGTGTGTGCTATGGAGATAGAATTAACTTCACCATTGTTGTCCCAAGTAATTAATGCTCAGACTGATAACGTGCGTTCACGTAGTAAGCGCCAAACTAAACAAATTACTCAATCAGATGACTTTGATTTTTTAGAAAAAAAGACTGACGATAAAATTTTGACTTTAGATAATAACTATCACTTGGAGTTCCTTAGCAAAAAAAAATCTACGAGGTATAAAAAACAAAAAAAGACAATTGACAGTAGTCCATTAAACAAAACACAATTAATTCCAAATTATAGTTATAAAAACGTAAATCAAGA
>JABASH010004182.1:0-14644 GCA_019776445.1 Tomocerus maximus | reverse complement strand
TTAAGAGCAATTGGTCGCTCATGCGTTTAATTTTCTCAAGCTAACTTGGAAGAATTGAGATGCTTTTGATAATTGGTATTTTAACAAAATCAAAATATTAATTTTGAATTATGTACATATATGAGTGCAATCGAACTTTTTGAAGTCAACTTTCTATTTTGGCTTTCAAAAATGAAAACAAATTTAACGGCCCATTTTAAATAGGGTTCGTAACTGGCCCGTAAGAACCGTTTCTGTATAGTTTGGTCAAAATCCCCCAATGAGAGTTATCGCGTATACGAATGGACGGACTGTGCAATTCAATAAGCTCGCTTACTCGATGGGACAAAAAGATTATTTACGCCAAGACTTTGCCTAAGAACAGCATTATGTACTTAGGCATCACCCAGTTAATCGATAATTCCCCGAACACCTCGTTGACCAATCATTTCACCAAACAAAAGCATTAGTGCAAAGTTTTTTGGCCTGTTTTTCTGAGAATTATTAACCTAGGTAGTGAAGAACTTATAACTCCTACATTCTGCGTATGTCTAATCTACATCTATGGCTGTCAATCAAATAAAACCGGTACTCCAAATAAGTTTGTATCTCCAAATACAACAATCTTTAGTCAGGATCTTGAAGGAACACTATCCGATACCGACCCCCAAGCGAGAATTACTCCTAAAAGACTTTTCTCCTAACGAACTAAACGTAGATCCTTCTCAATACCAGAGATTAACTTTTAGTGTAAACTCTTTGAGTAATTTGAGTAGCCCCACTGCAGGATATTAGCTGGCATAAGTCGTTAAGTAAATGATTTTAGGAGTAATTCCTGTTCAGGGGTCCTACCATTTAGCCGAAAGAATTAGGAAAATGTCTCATGTTTACATATGAGTTTAAAAATAGAGTTTCTTAAGATTGAATCGAGATTCTGGTATTTTAATTTGTATGAATTTATTTTAAAGGACAAATCCACAAGTTTATTTCTATAAACGATCTAAAGGGTCAAAAAAATCTGTTCTTACAGTAGGTATGCACAAGTATTCAAAACGGGTAAATAGGTATATTTAGTTGGGAGCGACGGAGCATGTACAGTTTCAAATATAACAGATATTTTCATTCAATTTAAAATAAGGGAACTTGTTTACAGTGCAAGAAACGGCACAGACTACAATAGATGGGTGAATCCTTTTGAGTATAATATGATCACTTATAGAAAGAAGTACACTTACTCACCTTAAGGTAAGTACTGTTAACAATGTTCATATATAATACGATAAGTAGTGCAATAAACCTGATCTGTACTATGTCATGATCTTGATCCTGTCTTATCCTTAAGAAACTTAGAGTAGTACAGATAAGTACCAGTTTTTATTAACTACTTTCTATCTATAAGTGATGTGGGCATTTTTAAACTTTTCTTTGACCGAACAACTTTATCTTCCGCATGATTAACCATTTCGAATATATGTATACAAGTATATCATCGGTTATCTATAGGTAGATTATGGAGTGTGAACTTCTGAGTAACGACTCCACTGTTAGCTTACAGCTATTACAGACTATCTGATTTGCATCAAAAGATAAAAGGTATGGGCAAGTCTTTTTTATGCACCATGGAATCCACTTTTCAAGGGTGATATTTCTATTTCGCAAAAGTGGTACATGATATCAAAGGGAGCGTGACCTGTTTTTATTTTGGAAAAATTTAGCCGATCAGCGTCGACGAGTCTAGGAGAGTGATATGACAGGATCAACTTTTCCACAAAAGAACAACAAAAATCATGCTACTACACTGGATATGGTCAGCATTCAACACAGTGTTACATTCATATACTAATGATTCGACTACGACTAGTTCAGTGATGATAAGTAGGTACCTATTAATAGCTACATTGCCATTACCACTACCAATGCACTTACCTGGCAAATAATAAAAACTATTAACTTATTCTTCAATTTTTTATTTACATTGATAATGCGTCCATTGGTTCAGCTTTCAAAACATGAATAAAAATTTCTCTTGCAAATCATTTATAATCTTCATCTATTTTTCTATCTATGCATGTATAAAATATAATATATTATTTGCTTATTCTTGGCGTATAAATATTATATTATTTTTCCTGAACGAGAATTAAGAATTCTAAACTAGGAACGACTATGTACAACTGATTCAGTCACCAAATCGATGTGTGGACAGGTTATTGTACAACCTTTGTAGGTGCCTATGAATGTATTAAGCTATAACTGAATCTTTATCGCGTATTAAAATAAGATGTTTATAAGTAGGTATGAGAATAAAATAGGCATGTTTAGCTAACCAGATAGTTTAAAAGATCTTTAGTATTTGGAAAGGTTTAGTTTTTATTAAGTATTATTTCGCGTATTAGTACATAATATCTCTCCTCTAAAACCATGTTCTACCAGCTGGCCACCATCTACGGTATGCGCTTTGCCTCCATACTGGAAAATAGCGTTGGCGATAATAACCCCAATCAGGCCCGTTCGAAAAAGGCCAAAATGTTTCGTCCGGTTGTAGTAATTCGGATTCTTCTCGTTTACCTTTATTGTGGATTGTATGAAAATTGTCGTCAACTGGAATCTCAGCATCCAGATCTATCTCTGCCTGACCCGGATTCGCCACTGCCGATAGGGAATTTGTATTATCTGCATTAAGTGTCTCTAACGATGTCCCAACAGCAGGAGGAGCACGAACAGCAGGAGAGGATGCCACAATAGTAACTGCTAATGAAACGGCTATGCACGCCAGAGTTACCTGAAATTACGTAATCAATATTGTATTACTTATCAATTTGTTTCAATCTGACTGATTGAGAACCTCTAATATTTAGATAGCTTATTAACAAATATCAAAAATGAAATTGACAGCTTACGTTACCTTATAAAATTCGGTAGATGAATTCATCATTGTCCAGCAATGAAATTCTACTATTTGTACACAGGAAAATTTTTATTTTAACTGCCAGCAACACTTCCTCCTGAAGAATGAAAACAAATGCTGTTTTTCTTTGGACTTTATACCCGTGCCTTTGAATGACTCCAGACTCCAGACTCCAGTGATATACATTTGCCTTAAAATGGTTCTAAAAATACTTCTGTCTGTAAGACATGCACCTGTAATTTGGTACATAACGAATGATATATGACTAGTAGGGAATATATAATGTATGAAGTATACTTAAGTAAGCAGGAAATTGTGTGACTTTTGTATATATAGGATTTTGTACGTGTTTTTACAAAGCTAAGTGAACTAAAGTTGACCTAAGTAATTGAGAGACATCCCTCTCTCCAATAGTCGCCTATAATCTGACTCGCCATGTCAGGAATTACCAAAAGTTTTTGGCGTCTGTCTCATGTCGCCGGAAAGAGATATTTTCTATACTTTAAGTGTTTTTTCTGCGTATGACTTTAAGCGTATGACTTTACATGGAATTGGAAAGGTACTTTGTGACTTTCTATTGTTATTTTGTAGGAGTATTACCAAACCTATACAATAGCTTTTACATAGTTACGGGTAGTAGTTTACTTGCCGAGTAATGCATATATGCAAGGTTCCAAAGTCCCAACATCCTACATTATATGGATCAATAAACAATAAATTGACAAATTTGACGCATGCAAGCTTTTAGCTTTCATTGTTTTACTGGTAGTATTGTTGAAACTTGGGACTATGATAAAATGCTTTAGCAAACAGGTAGTATAGCATAGCATCTTACCTATGTCAGCAGGAATTTTTTTGTAGAAAATGAAGTTGAGGTTAATAAGCATTTGAACAATCACATGGTGATTACTATAAGCTTTTAATCCTAATCACGGCTGTCATTTTCTGCTGAAATAATGATAATGATTGTAGCAACGCCTCTATTCTCGTGATTATTCTAGGTAGTAGTTCTAAATATATTTTTATGTGTGCATTTTTCGTATTTCAGTTAAAATTATCGTAAAAGTGTAAGTCTCAAAGCAATTCTAATGCACAGTACAAAGATGTGATATCTAAACAGAGATTACAATTTACCAATCATTATAGTTTGATGAAATAAAAAATATCTGTACATCTGATTTATGTATTACTATTCTCGGAAAATGTCTTCAGGATACTTTCGTAGAATCAAAGTTTCTGCTAATTTGTCCGTCGTAAATAGCATGAATATTCATCAAAATGTCCAGTGTAATGCTGGGTAGAGGGAATTGGTTATAAAAGATAATTGCAATTACGTTGATCAAAAAATTACTGAGAAAGGAAACGAGAAACAACTTTGGTTTCTTTATGGCAGCTAATCCAAAAGATGTGTAAAGTACTTATTATTTAGATAATAGTAAATGCCTGGACAAGATAAGAATTTAAATAGGTACTAGACGTATTAGAAGAGGTCATTCTCCCTAGGAAGACCTCTGATTAAGATTCCATAGCATTCTATTAAATGTGAAACTGAAGAATCCTGTTTCGGTTGTCTGATTCGTATGCGTATCATCGTCTGGTTGGTGTTGTTTCGACTTTACTCTCGAGTTTTGTTGTCAGTGAATTGTTGAAATTCACAAATGGTTTTGCATTGCATCATGAACGGGCAGAGTGAGCAAGCAAAGAACAAATACACATTAACCACAATGCATGTAGCATGATCTCGGAGAGTGCCTAGCATAATATAGAGTTGGAATATCTATATAGATGTGCTGGCTGGCTACTTTACTTGGTTTGTAATCATTGTGATGGTCATCAGCGAAAACCGATGCCGAAGACCAGTTTATCAGGATTTTCTCAACGAATTCTTATTGGAAAGCAAACGATTGTATTGTAGGTCCACATTGCATGAAGGTGCCCTTTAGTATCCATTTATTTCTTTTAGACTTATTATAATGAACTTGGTCTACAGACTAAAGTCAAAAGTGCTGTTTGTTGTTAATACAACGTAACTAACTAATGTAACCTTTAAGAGAAAGAAGTCTCGGATAGCAACTGGTATTATTATTATACTAAATATCTACTGGTTTTCTGCATGTACTAAGCATGGCTACGAATAAGTAATACATTAATAAATGTTTAATTGTACCTGCAATGCAAAGTTAACTAGTTAGTAGCTCTTTTAAAGATTCTTTTGTCAAACTTTTTTAAAGCAACTACAACTAAATAACTAAGCAGTTGAGATGAGCCTATTTTTTCCCCAGCCACCTTTGACTTTTCTCTGGTTATTCATGAAGAATGCTGTCCAAAGTGCCCATAAGAATCATATCTGTTAGTCTGCAAGTCGACGACCTAAGAATCTTAAAAGTATTATTATGTGTGCCCCAAGGACCTCCTCTTTTTCCCAATCGTCTTACAAGACTTGTATCTTATGACTAAACAACTACATAATACGTAATTGTATTTACTCTTGCTTAACAACAATGTTGTAGTTCCGAAGATTCATGCACACTCTCTTCGCTAGGATTATCATTTAAATGTTCATAACCTGTTCTCTGAAAGTATTAAGCTCTCATGCAGATACATTCCCATTCTCTATAGGGATTACATGTTATGATAAGGATGTATCTACGCCCAGGGTTGTGAATTTTTTCGTAAGAATGCGAACTTGTGAGCTTGCGGTACTACTATGTGTACTCATTTCTAGATTTATGACTCGAAATACGTAGAATGAATGCGATGTCAATGATACGATTATCTTGACCTGTACCTGATCATCTGTGTCCCAACCATTTCCTAATTTACGGAAGATTAAAAATGTAGGTTATCTCCGTCTTTTCATTCACAAATAAAAAACGAAGTTGTCGAATTTGAAAATTTACTTTAATATGATGGTAAATTGTTGGCAAATAGCAGTAATGATATTTTAAAGGAAACAATATTCATTCAGCCCACACAATGTGGAAATAAGTAACAAAGTATTACAAACACAATGATGTTTCTATTTTTGAGCTAACAAAAATGAAATGATGTTTCATGAGCAAAATTATCTGGAAATAAGTTAGTAAGGATGTGCAGAGTTATATATATGGTGCTAGTTAGTATGTGTTGTTTCATAAGACAGTGTACACAGAAATTACAACATTAACATAACTATAATATAATATTATGACTCCCATTTGTACAAAGCTGACCACCTAAGTTCTCGAAAGAAGATTAAGTGAATTTGTGCTATAAAATATCATAATCATATACTATGGTCTGAGTAGTTTATGAATGGACTCGTATCTGTTTGTAGAAAAACTATGCCAATTTCTTTTCGGTAAATAAATTACTTTAGTACAAACGTGAACGTGTATTTTGGGTCAAATCAACAAAGAAAAATTTATAGTGTATCCGTAAAATTCATCATTCAGCAAATAAATTAAATGGCTTCTTCAACTAATTAGATGTCTATTCTTCATAACCACCATATCCGCCGTAGTTTCCGCCGCCGCCGCCGCCTTGGCCTCCGCCATATCCTCCGTATCCTCCGTATCCTCCATAGCCACCTGGAATTTCATTCAAAACCATTTAGCACCAATAGTCAAAGAAAATCAAATATTCTGGAGAATGAATAAAATGTTACCATATCCGCCTCCTTTCTTTCCCTTGCCCTTGCCCTTCTTTTTGCCCTTATTCTTCTTCTTCTTGTTCTTATTCTTCTTCTTATGAAAATGAATAAAATGTTACCATATCCGCCTCCTTTCTTTCCCTTGCCCTTGCCCTTCTTTTTGCCCTTATTCTTCTTCTTCTTGTTCTTATTCTTCTTCTTATTTCCCTTTTTGGAATTGTGAAGATGGTACGATCCCCATCCGTAGCCGTAAGGTTGATGCCATCCCCAACCTTGGCCGCCTGAACTAACTCCCTTCCATCCGTGGCTATTGTGCGGATGGTATCCGTACCTAAAAGTTACAAATTCTCAAATTAAATACATTCCAAACTTCCGGTTCACTTCTGTCTCAAATTAAGTTTAGTTACCTGATGTATACAGGTCGGAAGAGGAATTCTGAAGGTTCTAAGTCACTCTTTTCCCCATCCTGTTGGGCAGTGACCCAGGAAATTGCAAAAATTGCTACCAACCCGGCTAAAACGGGTAACTGTTGAACACAAGAAAATAGCTTATTAGGTTTCACATCCTTTAAATAATAATCACAACAATAATTCTCATTATTAAGTTCGTCCCCATTAGAGTGTGTGTTCACATCATGCGTGTCTATGTACAATAAGTACAAATAAATGTGTAAGTGTAATAGTAGGGCTATTAGGAGTTCCTATATTGTGTAAGGTATATGGGAATATAATAGATTGTTGTGTGTGAAATATATTTAATAAAAAGTAAATGCAATTAGTGTAAGTTGGTTGGTATGTGGTAGGTATATATTATAGGTATGACTTGGTTGGTTGATTGTTATAAGATGTGAGTGAAGAAGTCATTGTTCGCATAATTACTGATTGTGTCATAACATATGGCTTATAAGAATGCAAAACTGGCTGAACTGGTTTCCCAAGTTCAAGTTCAGCGATGTGAATATGCGAATGCGAATGAACTTCTCCTTGGTTGGTTTGTTTGACCTCTATGTCTTCAAAAAACAACACTGGGTCTGAGCCGAGTTCGGATTTGGATCAGGCTATCTTCATCGTCAATCTCAACCCTCCATTCAGCTTCTTTCCATTGAAATTTCAATCAGAATTAGAAATGAGATAATAATGTACAGTTATTCTGAGTAGAGTGAGATGACTAACAGATCCTCAGGGGTAACAACAACTTGAGTGCAATTCTTACGATGAAGCTCCTCCGATTCTCAAGCTCCACAGAATAACCATGCACTTATCGAAACAATGAAAATACTGGAAAATACGATCCAATGGAGAGGGAGATGGAATCAAATCACAAAACCAAAACTGTTCTCAATTCCGAAATCAAGTTCAACTTCCAAAATTTTGCACTGTCGAGGATTTTCACAGAAATAGACGCTTCTTTGCAGATGATATTCACTTGTTCTCACAAGGTCGTTGTGTGTATAAAGTGTATAGTGTGTTGATATGAAATTTCGAGGATTTTCTTAAACACGTTTTGAAAATAGAGAATTAAAGTAAAATTTTTGTAGTGCTTACCAAATACTTGTTCATCATGGTGCTATAGGACCCCACTCGGGGTGTATTAATCAATGAGCAAACTTAGACCAACGTGAACAAATCCCCTCAACTGTTCGGAGAGGAATCTTGGCGATTTGCTCCAAGTTCTTCTTTATATACACCAGGTCAAGCCCTTGAACTCGGTCGAGTACAGATTAATTATACGATGAGCCAGTACGGCAAACCAGACCTGGAGTACAATCATCCACTCGTGCAAAGACCTTAAACCTGTTTCGTATCAAATTTATTCCGTCTCTCGTTGGCAATCCTTTTTTGCCCCGTCCAACCCCTTCAATTCAATCCGACCACCGTTCTTTTCCTTTGTAAATATCTTTTTATCCTCTCTCTATGTGCTATAGGTATCTGCACTATCTTCTACACTCATCTTCTCTATGCAATATCCAAGTGGCAAATCTTGTTAGGTGCTACATCACATTAACGGACGCATCGTAGCACACAGTTCGTACACAATTACCTACGTTATTAGCTATCTAGTCAACTATGTATTATCTATATTAAAAATTAGCTCATTGCCATGTACCTACATTAACATTACAATTCCCATAAGCCAATAGATTCCCATACATACATCTATAGCCAGTAGCTCCGTCCACGTCCACACAAACTGTTAATTCTTGTAAACTATATAATCCGCAGCCAAAACGGTTGTTCTTGTTGCATCCCATTTCAATCGCATTGTTCAAACCACATTAAAATTCTCTTACACACAGTAACTACTGTACAAACTACATTTTATCGTATAGACGCAGAATACTAAGTAATACAGAGAGTACCTATATGCAAATATGCATAAACGATCTCACAAAATGTATGTACATTATTCTCAGTTATTATTTCTAATTCATTTCACCACTCATGATCTATGGCACAAATTTTGTATAAAATATCCAGGCCTGACTTCTTCGAAACACAATCATCGTTTCAGTTGTCATAATCATCATGTATTCCATGTACTTTCTATGGCAAACGCAATTCAACGCAAGTCCTGCATGCAAAACTCGTACAGTCTCAATCTTTAGGTGAATCTTTAGCTCAACTTCTGAAGGATTCAAATCCAGTCAAATCAAGTCAAGTCAGCCCGTCAAGTTTCTCGAAATCTTTATCATTGAGGTATCTGCTCCACAATTTACATCTAGACATACATACACACATGTTCTACTAAAATCTAGCTGCTCAGGATTTTCTATAGGTAGGTAGTACAGGGTAGTACGATAATACTAATACAACTTTAATTATATTGACTATTCAGTTGTAAATGGCAAGAAAAATGTGTCGATTTCAATAAGGACTCTTTCTTATTCAGACTATCTACTTAATTGTATTCATCTTTTCTATGCTAATGACTACAAAGCACTTGTTACCAACTCAATGTTTTAGCTAATGTATCTGACGGTATCAATCGCAAATGGCTTGAAGCCAATCGGCACGCTAAACCAAACTAGACGAGTGAGCACCTGCTCCCTTTGACATTCTCAATTTGCGACTGACCTCAAACACTTATTAATTCCAACCAACAAAAATCTGAGTAGAACTCTTCATTTGGTGACTGGTTGTCGGTTCCTGTTAATGTGACCATGTCCTGCCTTTTCTTCGTTCCCCATTTTCACAGTAATAATGATAACGCACTGTGACTTCCCAAAACTTGATTTGATTGACTTGGTTTCGATGCAGTTGGTCTGGCTAGCCACATCAAGATTCACTTGTCTTTAAATCTCTTTTTTATTTCATTCAATGGGGTTAGCTATGGAATCAAGACTTCTTTTCTGCAAAAAAGCATTAGAAAGCATTCAAATGATAATCTTGACAGACAATCGTTTCGGCAACCACAGGGTGCAGATTTCATGGCATTTTTACAACTACAGGACCTAATGCCAAAATAATTGACTGAAGTAAGTACGTGATAATAAATGACTTGTACAACGAAATCAGAAACACCATCATTTATCTTTGTCATCTGGAAAAGTTTCCATGCAATCCTGGGGAATGAATCATTTTTGCTCTTTTATGAATCAGGAAGAGATCATGTGCTCTCTAATCGTCTAAATCTTTCTCTCTTAGGGCAGAAAACTGAAATCAGGAAGTATCATAACATTTATAAGCAGAGAAAACAAAAGGAATCCGTTTCTTCAGTTCAGATTATCCAAAGAAGCGAAACCTGATACTAAAGTATACACAACACACACACATACAATTCCATTCGTCATCAGCACTGGTATTACCGTATTACTCTGAACAAACCTAGAGGTATCTGTTGATTGCAAAAACAACAGGTCTTCGCTCAGATTATGAAATCAAACCGTTAAATTTCTCATTGCGAATAATATGAGAATGCAGTCAGGAAAAATTCAAATAAATCCCAATTTTTGCATTATCATAATGGAGCACAACTGTACTTTTAACTACAGAACTACAGAACGCATGTGAAATTAATTGATATTGCTATGAAAAATTCAGTAAATATAGGAAGCATATTTGCTACATGTGCACATAGACAATTAGAGAATACGCAACCATAAATTACATTACACTACAGAAGTTCATGCTATTCTTAAATCGTATGCACACAAATTATTTTTAAGCACTTTTCAAGAAACAGATAGGTATATAATTAAGTACTATGATATTGTGAATACAGTTTCTCTCAGGATGCTATTCTAAGTATGCAATCTTTATCTACCTATCTGCGGTTAAATACCCATCTGCATGGGCAACTAACTATGTATATGATGTAAAGTTGTTTGTATAGCGAGTTAAGATATATTGCCTGCATTGATTGATGCCTTTGTAGTAAAAGTTATCTAAGTGTTAACAACTAAACAAAAAACAAAACCATAATGCATGTCTGTCTGGTCCAAATCCAAATAGTGTAAGGTAGTTTTCAGTGCAAAAGTTTAATGAGCTCTAGTAGTAACACCATATTGATATGCTATGCGAGCTGCCCTATCTATCGATCCTTATTCCTGTTTCTCATCCTTGGTTACGTTATTTAATAGCATGCCTGCTATTTAATTATATTTACTACAATGGTAAAGATACTACCCTACTATACTCTTTCTTCGTAAACTCAAGTACTATGCCGTCCGCCTTCTCAGCCCTGGATTTTGAGTTCAATTCCCACTTCTCACACAACTGGATCGGATAAGACTTACTTTAACATACTTTGACCCAACATTATATGTAGTTTTCATGATTTCCTAATTTACACTTTACTTTGCACTGTACAAAGACAAACGAACCAAACACATCCATCAAATTGACAAATAAGTTAATTTTTAATAATTAGATCTCCTCAATAATGCAAATCTTTATTATTTCTTGTAGCACCTACATTAAATATTACAATTCATAGGAGCGTGTCTCCTCCAACTAGAACAAAGCCCGACAGAGTAGTAATCTACTTCGAATCTAATGAAACATCGTTTTTATGCAATAAGTACAAAATTCTTTGTTAGCCCCTGTTTGGGATGATGTTTTTTACCGAAAATATGTGTGTATGCATGTGTATATTTAACTTGTATTTAGTCTTAATATACAACTGCGTATGAAGACTATTCCACCTCATAATATCAACCACAACTTTTTTTAAACATATGTTTATTTACATAGCTTTGGTTTTTCTTATCATTTTTCATCTGTTCACTATTTGGTAATTAAACAGGCTTTTAAACAGCAATTTTGTAGATCGTTTTCTTCAATTGTGGATATTGGGTTATCAATATATGTACGAATACATATGTATATTCATACTTTATTACATTTTTAGCACTAAATAAAAAGGATCAAATGTTTATTATTTTATTCTCTCCAATAAAGCGTTATTTACATGCACACTCAAAGCCTTATCATTAGAATAATGAATAAACATAATTTGCCCTATTAATTTTTCATTAGGGCAAATCTATATTGACATATTGGCAGATCTAAAGTTATTACCAATGCATTTTACTGTACATATTTCGACGTTCCAAACTGTCACTCGCCTCCAAAATGCAGTTCATGTACTTTATACATCAACGAAACCGTTTAACATATCGTTTTGAAATCATAAACTCTGGAGTCAACAGGCGTCTATGTTGTAGTCAAAATTGTATAGGCAATAGGCACTACTTGAAGTCATTTAGTTTGAGTGAATTTCACCAGATTCTAAATTGAGACAGTATGTTTAAAGATGTACGTGGCCCGTAATGGGATTGAAGAACTTCAAACATATCTTTAATCCAAACCGGCATAAATTTTACAGACCTAAAACTTCTAAATGTACACCAGTAAATAAGAGAGAAACAAAAACTGTAAATAAAAATTACCACATTTTCGTCTTTGCATATAAATTTTTGAGAAAAATGAATCAACCGAACAGACAGATAACATTGGAAAACGACTGATTAGGCATATTTTGAATTGGGTTCGTTAGTAATACAGTACATGCAGGTAAACTGTTGCCTATCAGGTATGGTCATTTAACAACCTTGGATCATTATTTTTCATTTATGACACGTTCATGTGCATAATTGTGTAAACACTATGCACAAATTACAGATAATACTACTGCCTGACTACTTCTGTGGATTGGTGGTCAATTAAATCATGAACGACGAACAGTGCAAAGTTGGATTCAGTTCAGTACTATATAGCATGAATCGAGTATATAGATAAGACTAGTTCTCTCGAAAGTGGTTGTATCTAGTCTACCACATGCAGTGACTGATTTTGTTGTAGAATATTTAGCATATATATTAAAATCTGTTTGAGGGCATTTTTACAGATTTTATTTGCCTCAATGTATTGCAATGAGCTGAAATTAGATTTTACAATTAGCAGGAGATACGCAAAAAGAATTGCATCACCACTAACTACTCTACCTTGTGTAGTGAATGTATACTGCAATTTTGATTTTCAATTTTTCGTTCTTAGGTAGTAATGTCGTAATGTTCATGTCAAAAGTTCGAAAATTTTACTTCAAACACCAATTACCGTTTTAGAAACAAGATTACTGTTTCACTGAAAAATCGTCATTACAAATTATGAATTTTAAGTAATGGCCAAGGAGGCTTTTCCTCCCAAGATGAGCATTATGCAGAGTCTTTGAATCATTCTTTGGTACAATGGATACTGCCAGCTAGCCAGTGTCGTTAAAAGGCTTAAAAATGATTCATAGTATAGAATGTTCATAGTTCATACCGTTCACAACGAGATTTCTAACTGTACCAACTAAATTAACGATAATTCTCATGATGAAGTCAAAAGGTCTTAATTATTCTGACGTTGCTTCTTTCACGCTCAGTTCAAGTTCAAACTTCTCTTTATACTTACACTGAGACAGTAACCTTACTTTCATACAAACAGAAGAGTGCATTATATCTAACTGACACTAAGCAGTCTTATAAAGTATACTCACCTGTTTAGCAATTGTTACAGTAATTTCTTTTTGTAGTGACAAGAAATTATCTATTTATCTGGGTCCACGAAGTTAATTTTTGTTACTTACACTTACACTATTACACTACGCTAATAAATACAGTAATTAACATGCATTGAGTAGCCCAACAATGCTTTCAAAAGGAATACTCATTGTCTCAACTAACATTTCGATAGACATTCATTTTCAAAGTGGCAAATCAAGTTTTTATTAAAATAACTATAATTCAAACTAAAAGATTTCCACTACAAACTGGATGATACTTGGAATTTCATTGACGGCATATGGATAAGGTTGGTAATAGTTATAAGAATACATGTTTTCGGTAGCCTTTGTCTACTACAACCATATAATAATATATAGAATAATATGCAACCTCTGGTACACGCAATACTTTTAAGCCACTGCACTGTGTGTATGATCATATATTATGACTATATCTAGTATTCCGCAAAATGATTTATTATCATTGCATAAACCTATTAGATTGTTATTGAATATTTTATGAATGAAAGAAAAATACATGTTCCTATATTGCACTACTTCTACGAGTTAAAATTGTGCGATTTAGCTATAGTATGCTCTTGGTTAAAGCTCCAGTTGCCCTAACAAGAGTTTATGCAATGGTACCACGGGCCTAATGCTATAAATACTTGAAATGTATGCAAATGTATGCAAATGTATGCAATAAAAACACATAAACGACAAGACAATGTGTAGTACACGCGATGTAAGCTTGGTAAAGTATTATTTAAAACAGTTTGGGTTTAACGGAAGTAAGAAGAATAATATCTAGGAGAATCGTCGATTTGATATGGCAATACATGGATGGGTCCAACACTTGGAACTTCCCCGGATTCGGCAGAGTCGGAGTCAATTTCGAGACTGCGACCTTCTGCTTCTGTACTTGATGGCTCTTCTGGGGCATCTTCAACTGGGATTGGAATAGCAGCACGAGCATAATCATCTTCATAATCATCGTAACCTTAAATAATAAAAGATCCCTTATAAATTTTAAGGCATAAATTTTTGGTTTTCTGCAAAGTATATATACAAATAGAATTGGAATTCTTACCGCCTCCGCCTCCACCACCACCGTTGTCCCAACCTATAGTGAAAAAAAA
>JABASH010004181.1:0-14651 GCA_019776445.1 Tomocerus maximus | reverse complement strand
CAATTAGGTGAGTTATAGGTGCCAAGACGGAGTGGGGAAACACATGCAAATGCAACCACTACAGTTGGACCTTAACCTATGAAAATAAAAGTTCTTATGGAGCCTTATATGGAATTTCAAAATAAAATTGAGGTACAAACTTACACGTATATACTTATGTTGCCAGATGTATAACCTGACTGCAACGTATATATACATTCGTTAAAGAATTAAGCTGATTGTAAATGTATCAATTTTACAAATCAGAACGACATTCATATTTAAGCAGCTAAAATTTCTTTTCCGAAACAAAAGTTTTGGAACAAAGGTAAAGCATTGTCCAAAGCAATTTTAGAAACAAATCATTTCAAGGCACACAATTTACAAGTATTATTTGGAACTAATTACCCCACCCAACATCGGCCTTAAATATTTTGTATCATAGCGCAGGGTAATATTTTGTAGAAATTTTTAATTGACTTTTTAAAATGATACCATGTCAAGTAAATAATTAAAACCTCTTTGTTTACAAATCGGTTTTCAACATAAAATGAAAGGAAACGGTTTTATAATACAAAAAGTATAACGCAATTTTTCTGAGTGCAAGTAGTTAGTTGAAATGAGCAGGTAAGGTTATACAAAATAATATAGGAAATAAAACATTTTAATCCTTATTACATCTTGGTAATTGAATGACTTTGTGCAGATTCTGTATTCAAATTAGAGATGAAAATAATACTAAAATTTATCCTCTGCATTGCCTTCCAAATACTCGAAACTGCAAGCGAAGTTTATATCCAGAATCCAAACTTCGATCCAAACCAGGAAAGGTAAGTCAATATTTTCTACTAATTAATCCCCTACATCAGGAATTCACGTTTTGGTCAGAACAATTCAATTTTACAAACTTTGCACTAGGCAAGGTATAAAACTAAAAAGGTTCGTTGAAATTGTCAACACCTTTTTGTCAACACCTGAATTATACATGATTAGGTTAGGGTAAGTTAGGTTAGGTTAGGTTAGAATATGTAGGTTATAGTGTTGACAATTTGGTGTCGACAATTCGGGGGTGATCCTATCTAAGTATATTTAAAAATTCCATAAAAGTTCTATTAAAATTTATTTACAATATGACATGAAAGGATATAATATTATAGTGTTTGCTTTGATATAGTTTAAGCCCAAATGTTATAAGTGTCCTACTTCAAATTCGTGATCAAGTTAACAATGTATTCGAAAAGGTGATAAAGATGGAAAACCGAATTGAGCGCATTGAAACAGAGATGTCCGGTATGCATAAACATATAAATGATACGAATAAAAAGACAGGAAACGAATCGGCTTTTACAAATTTTGACGCAATAATGGAAACGATTGTAGATAAGATAGAGAAAATTGAAAATAATATGCGATTCCAAAGGTGCGATAATGTGTCTGACATGGAAGACAAAGAAAATGATAGGAACAATATGGAAAACATTGATAGCTTTAACCGCGACACGAATTGGGAGAATGAAACAATACGAGATACTTTATCATGGCGGATGAAAAGAATGGATTTTCTTACACAACAAACTGAAACCATTAAGAACCAAATCGAAAGAATTGAGACAAAGGTAAAAATTTAACCTTCAAAGTTGTAATTTTCCTAGAAAAATTTTCTTACTATGAAGAGTTGATAGAGTTGAATATCATTACTTCCTACTAAACGAGTTAATTGGCCATGTTAATTGCATCACAGTTGGGTCAATTGACTTCTGTACCAAATTTCATTGAAAAATATCTGAAAGAGTTTAAAGATAACCCCAAAGGACAATTAACAATCCCTAAGGAATCGGGCACTTCATTTCCCTTATTGGAGGTAAATAAATTTGTAACAATTTTGGTTAACTAAATAATTTAATTGCCATGAGTATATAACTCAATGGTAAAGTGGTTATTTGTATGGCACACGAGGATGTTGTATGGCAAGATTTTTTAGCCATCATAGGGAAAATGTATGGTGCTTTGTAGAAAACAGAGGGAAAAGGTATGGCAGTTTATGTTTAACTCTAATAATAAGTTAAGTTAAGAGTGTAAAAGTGGATAGCATATAAATTCCAAGTACATAAGTTTAATTGATACGTATTTCTTAATTTTAAAAAGTCAAATTTCATTTTACGTAATAATAAATGTTAAATACTGATAGGTAGGTTGTCCGATATGTATTGCTTTGGCTGACTCTGATCCAAGAGATTCCTATTACATGTTTACAAATAGTTTTTTTAAGAATGCAGGGCGAGTACAAGTGGAGAGGGAAAGTATCGGGTGATACTATATATTATCTTTCGGACCATTTACAGTATACGTATTCTGAGAACAAACGCCAGTGTTTTGTTTTGTCTACCGAAGAATACTTCACAATAATGTCGGTGGCTATTACTACTACCATTTAATATGTCTGACTTATTTTGCTTATTTACCCAAGTTAGACTTACTATTGTACTACACATTGTATTATATACACACATAAACTGCCCTACATTTTCCCTCAGCTTTCTATAATGCAGTTTCCCTACTTATGTTGGCTAAAAAATCTTACCGTACAACATCCATACACATTAATTGTCAATACCTGAATAATCGAATTACTTTTTTCTTAGAGACTGCTTTGGAAGAAGATGGATGCAAGCGGTAATGTAAAAACAAAAATTTAAATTGAAGGACTAGCCTGGCTATGTCAATTCCTATGTATGGTCATATGGTAGATTTAGCGATGTCCAGTCCTTATGATCACGTGTAAGAAGTCCATAATACATATTGCTCAGATATTAAGTCGATACATATTATTCTAAGGCATACATTTTAGAGCGAGATAAACTTGCTTAAAAGTCACCCAGAATTTTGAAGACCAATAATATTTTGTTTGGTGTTGGTGGCACCTTGGTGTATAACTCTTACGACTTCTATTGTTGATGGCAAGTATGTCAATTCTTCTGGTAGAGGTTTTTTCAAGTAGGTATAAAGTGTAGCTCTTTACCCTGTACCCAAATTTCTTTATTAAAGCTTTCTGTAATTAATAATTAAGTATTAATGCTAGTACTCCAATGATTTAAATTTAGGAACATCTAGATGATCTTTCTTTAGCCAAAATATGACAAACCTTGTCTTGCTAATTTTCCTAACTTAGTATTTCTGCATTTACATACATGGTAAACCAGGTACTTTCCTGTGTGCATTTGTTTGTGAACCACAATTACTCCACGGCCGTGGAGTAATTGCCGTAGGTAACACATGGAGTAATTGCGGCGGTAGGTAGCACGCTTTAATGTCTGAAAACTTTTTGGTACTTCATTTCTTTGGTATCGGGTACTGAGGAATCCCTTCTTGATCTTATCTATGATCCAAGGCCAGGTCCCACTAAGGCTAAGGTTGGCAAAAAGTCCTGGTGACTATTATTAACAAAATCTAGGGTCTGCATTATAACTTCAGTACTATGCAATCCAGTATAATGTAAGATTACCAACTATATCGGATTTTGCCTTTGAATTGTACCTTTGTTTAAAATTTTGTAAATTCATGTCTTTTGAAGTAGTATTTCTTGAGAGCGTACAAAGCTTGGAATGGCCTTTTTGCTCGGGACTAAAATACTGTTTTTTATCTTTAGCATCATTCATTGAGTTTCGGTCCTGCTACGAAGTTAACAAAAAGATATACTTTGGCAGAAATAGAGCCTACAAAATTTTTCCATTTGATGATAATAAAAAGATGGACAGAGAATCAGTAGACGCTTTCTGCGATTTTGAGTCTGATGGTGGAGGGTGGACCGTTTTTCAAAGACGAGGAATACCCGGACATTTGAACGAGAATGACCGCTCAGCATTGTTCCAAAAATCTTGGGCTGAATATAAAATTGGATTTGGAGACCCAAATTTTGACTACTGGCTTGGTAGGTTAAACAAGTTGTACCACCTATTATGATTTTCAAAACAATCAAACATGTTTTAGACAACATTTATTGTCTCTGGTCAATTTGAAACTTAAGCTAAATTCTTGAATACTTACCATTTGTATTATTTCTAGGTCTGGAGACAATTCATCAGTTGACGAAACAATGCAATCACGAACTACTAATCACAGCCACTATGCTCAACGGAGCTCATTATTATGCGCACTATTCTAATTTTAGTGTTTCTTCAGAGAAATACAATTATAAGTTGACAATTGGTGGCTACATCAAAGAAAAATCAAGTTAGTATTATTAATTATTAGGATTTTAGTACTTTTAGAAACATGTATAATATGGCTAAAACTAAAAGCATAAATAAAACACTAATTAAAGCAGTTGAACTTTATATTCAAATTCGTTTTAACCATGTTCAGCTTTTAACGACAAGTTTGGACACCACAATGCCATGAATTTCTCCACAATAGATAGAGATATTGATTACAGTTCAGACAAACATTGTTCACGGATATACAACGCTCAAGGATTTTGGTACACGGACTGCTTTTGGGTAAGACACAATCTAGAAAATAAATTATTTTTGTTTACATTTTATTGGGGAAAAATTAACAATTTGGGTTATGTATTGTAATGAATTTAGCCACATTAAATTTATCCCCTAGAAAGCTAAATGTTCGTAGTTAAGCTTCAACATTGCATTTGCTTACTACTATACCTAGCTTACTACATTTGCCAATTGAAGGTATTCTTATATTATTATTATTATCAGGGCCCGGATATTTATTTATTTAAAATGCCAAAATATTTACATATAACATTTGTTCTTACGTGCGTCAGGCTGAAATACGTGTTCTATAAACCATGAAAAATTCGCTTAAATTTTTTTTGTATCCAGTATCACATGAAACGTCTACATACGAAGTCTCTCGGCTGTCCGATTAACCATTAGAAAATATTTTGTTAAATATAATAAATAAATATCCGGGCTAAATAAATATCGTATTCGGTACGTTCCCTATGACTGCCAATTTTCCATGACTACTACTAGTGCATGTATAACATGACAAAACACTACTATCTCAATTACTGTTATTCAGCTCAACTAATAACAAAACACAGGGAAAAATATTTCATTAGTATATGAACGATTTTATAGTGCATATATTTACTTGCATGCAGATACTTGAAATGTTAAAAATGTTTGTATGATTCTCTTATAATATGTAAGTGTTTTGATTGAATTTGTAACTTTTTAGTTGCTTAATTAAGAATTAACTGTTAATAATTTAGTTAGGGTGAATCTGTGTATTTTATGCACTCGTACGTAATTAGCAAAATTTATTCCTATACATTTTGTAAATGAACATTATTCTTACATTTTTCCTATATGGTTTTTGAAAATGTTGAAATTAATATTTTTGTATATTAATATCGGATAAATATTGACTTAAAACTTGTCAAATATGGTACAGGTCAATTTAAATGGAATGTACCCAAGTAAAGATCATCCAGACACTATGCGAAGTGGTCGGTGGCAGGGAATAGTATGGAGCGATGGTGACAATAATGACAATACGTTGAAACTAAAAAGAGCTGAAATGAAGATTCGTCCCAATTGTAATTAGTGAGAAATTTGTCAAAGACATCAGTAGTAAACAATAATTTAAATTTAAAATTATTAAATATGGTGAGGAAATATTATGTGTCCTTCTCAATATTTTACAAGTTCTTACTAACACACAATAATTTTAAAATGTTTAAAACTCTTCAAGGAGCTACTAATATTCTTTATCCTGACCAAGTTTTCCAAAATAGTTTATAATTGCGTCAATGCGAAGTTTCTGTTATAATATAATTGATTATAAACCCTTCGGTGCCGCAAAACATTGTGTCGGGATTTTCATGTTACTAAGAAAAGTTTCTGGAAAATAAATATGAGCTATTGACCACTACACAGCATTGTTCAAATAAAAAACCTTCGCATTGTGCATTGTGAAAGCATACAAGGTATATTTAAATCAGAAATGTTCATTTCTAGATTAAAATACATTAACAAATCTGAATTCACACGTCCTTTCATCCGTTGGACGTTAAGCACTGATTATTCTTCTGTGGTGACAATAAAAACTTCATAAAACATGCAAATATTAGTATAAATATGATAATATCTTGAAGGAGGTAGCTGTCCTGACACCAGCCTGTCCATGTTTTTCAAGTCATTTAGCAGTGTCATTGAAAATTTATGCCATAATTGATTAGAGCTGTAAGTGGTATTTGTCATCCACATAATTACAATAGAAAACATAATGTCTATTAATGACAAACGAAAAATGTTGATATTGTGTCGGGAGGTCGAGGTAGAGAAATACTGGTTCTTTGTACAAAATAGATATGACGATTTGGAAATAAATGGTGTAATATAAGGAATTGTGTTCATGATTTTCATTATTTTTGTCGTAGCTTTATCCCGAGTTTTCGTTTTCCAACGTACGGATTTTTCTACAAAATAAGATTTACCGTTTTACTATCAGGATTTAGTCGAAACTTGTCAATGTAAATTATTTATAGTGTATTTATAACGGATTATAGTATTTCATTTAATAAACGGATTACCTTCAAAATCACGAAGAATGTGCAAACCATGGAAAACCTACTGCCAAATCCAATGACAAATTTAGCCACATGATGTCAACCAAAAAGAGCATAATGCATACTCCGCTCAGAAACAATGATAAAATGAATGACAATGAAACATCATCAACTTTTGAAAATCTTATGAACTGAATTGTATAGTAAAATGAAAATATCAACAGTGTCGTTGAGTGCAAATGATAAACGCAAGTTGTGATTTTACTGCTTCTCTTCTTCATTGCGTATTCTTTTTGGCACCAATAATACGGAGATACTCTTAATAAGTAGCTAATTTGAGGTTGATCTCTAATTGTTTGAAGATCTCTGCTGGAATTGAGTATATGACTTTTTTCTTTTCTTCTTTAGATGAGAAACCAACTGGAAAATTTATTCCTTGTTGATCCTCTATGGTCATTTTTCGTAGGTTAATTTTGCATATGTATATTTTCCATAATAAACTTTTGGAATGTTTATGCTAATCTCCTTAAATTACAATATTATATTCCTTGAGTGATATATATCCATATATCTTGAGTGATGTTCCGGGGTTCACTGGTCCTGACTCTTATTTTTACTCTCGGTCATTTTATTTCAAAATACTATAAGTTTTGGTATCATTTACATCCGACTTTTAATTTAATACGACCATTTATAAATAAAGATCTAAATCTACTGGGGCTTAAAAATGTATTGCCTTTTTTAGCTCGCCCGAGGTAGCGAGCTTATAGTCCAGTCTAACAGTCCCGTCCGTTCGCCAACACTGTAACTTTTGAAAGCAATGACGGATTTTGACCAAAATTGGTAAAAACGTTGCTTAGGGACCTTTGATGAATTCTATTGATTTTGGTAGAAATCTGTCCACAGGTTTCTGAGATAGCTTGAGTTCACTTTGTCTTCAATTTGATAGTCAAAGGGAAAAAGGAGCATGAAAAATTGGAACTGTGCTTCTAATATATGTTGTTTGATAGTAAGAAATATTAAATACCGCTTCGACCAAAATAAATTTCACGGCCCCCTTTACTCGGGCGAGCTTCTGTTATGGCTTGCCGTGCGTAGGTTTAATTATTTATTGCGATTGGAAACGATGTATTTTGTTAGAATTTAGTTACTTAAGCTGACGACTTGAGACTTTCAGCAGACGACGACGACATATTCAAGGAATTTTGATTTCTTTCGAGTTTTTTGGAATTCCACAACGAAAATAAGCAGATTCAAGATTGTGCCAAAGCTCTATGGGGCGGACTGCGACAAGGTCTATGAGCCCAAGTCGAGGACAACCGACTACGTACAAATATATCTGCATGTAATTTTGCATGCAAGTTTCCCTTTCTCTGTGACAAAGTACCTTAAGGCCACATTTACTTCCCACAAGGGTGTGCATGATCTACCTACCGTACATGTAGAGTTTAACTTTTAATATATTTAATAGGTGCATGATCATGATATCAACACTAATATGATATAGTCGTATGTAGAATCTTGGTTTTATAAGTACAATTATCCTTTATTATCAATAACAAACAGTTTTTACTTATTAGTACATTATTGAACTTTGAAAAAATATTTGTAATATTTTATTGAAAAATTGTTTTACCCAGCTAATTTTTAATTTTCATATTATTATATTAATTACCAGCAGGTAAAGCCTGTGCAGTCACTAAAAGGCGACGTGGACACTGGACACAGGCCTACACAAAATTAATGTAACCTGATTTGACAAGATATGAATGTTAGGTAAATGTTAATTATTTATAACTAGACGGTCACAGGACCCTGTAGTAAAAAGGGCTAGTGACTGCTGTGAAAGCAGTGTCCTGCATACATACACAGAGTTTAAAGGCATTTGTCCTTCGAAAACTGCCTTAAACTGTCGTATTCCACGCTAAAACTGTACAATATACTGTCGGTATTTAACATTACTTAAATGACTTGGCCTTAAAAGTGTTCAATATGATAAAATTCCATAAAATCATGCAGTGTGATTTCTTTTATGCTTATACCACGTACTTTGATCCGAGAAAGTCTTTGCACAAATTGAGCATGAGAAGGGCTTCTCGCCAGTGTGGATTCTCACGTGTGTTTTCAATTGCGTAGATTGCACAAAGCTTTTCTCACAGTAGTTGCATTGAAAAGGTTTCTCTCCTGTGTGGGTTCGCTCATGTTTCTGGAGATTGCATTTTTGTAGAAATGTTTTATCACAAAAAGAACATGAAAACTGTTTCTCCCCTGAATGGCTCTTTTCGTGCAATTTCAAATTATGCGCTGCTGCAAAAGTTTTCCCGCAAGTGGAACACACAAAGGGTCTTTCATTGGAATGTACCGTCGTCTCATGAAGTTTCAAATTATGCGGTGCTGCAAAAGTTTTCCCGCAAGTGGAACACACGAAGGGCCTTTCATTGGAATGCATCGACTTTTTATGATTTCTTAAATTCTTACTTCCCGTAAAACTTTTCCCGCATGTCTCACATATGTAGGGTCTTTCTCCTGTATGCGTTCTGATGTGGTCATTGTAAGGGGCAGATCTTGTGTACACTTTTCCACAAATATGGCACTGGAATTTCTTTTCTTTGGGGGTGTCAGTTATTTTTGGCTGATTTAAAACATGGCTATCTGAAACCGTGTCTGTTACAAAATTGTGTACATTGCTTTGATGTCTTCTTAAATTATACTTACTTTTGAAAGCCTTTCGACATAGGGAACATTTATAAGGACAGTCAATATTTCCATCGAAGACATTTTGACTCATATCTTCATTCACAACAGGGTACCCACAAGTAGAAATAAGATGATCTTTCAAATTGGCATGATTATTGAAAACGAATTGGCATGTTTCACATTGGTACGGAAGCATTTCTGTAGGATGAGTATTCACGCAGTGAAGTAGCATGTCGCAACGGCTCGGAAATGTTTCAATGCAAAAGGGACATTTGCTAGGATTGCTAGGATTCCGTTTTGAAGGATTCCATTGACGAGTCCGATTGTGAATGTACAATTCCAACCCATTAGAAAATTTGTTTCCACATTTACCACAATGACTTATTTCTTCCGTGTAAGCTGAGTGAACCATAACCTGGTGCAATTGCAAGGATGAACTTGTTTTGAAACATCTTCCACAAATTTCACATGTGAACATTTTGCGCTCTGAAAGAGCTTTGTGTGTTTCCTCGTGTCTTTTTAAGTTGGTCCTCTGACCAAATGACATTCCGCATGTGTCACATTTATACTTAGAAATCCTTTTGTGAACAGTTTCGATGTGAATGGTAATTTCCGTTTTAGTTTTGCTTTCAAATCCACATAATTCACACAAATGATTTTTCTGTAAACGATGCATCAATCTCATATGACTGTTTAATTTCGACTGGGTATTTGTTTTCCTCCCGCATATCCGGCACTCAAAATCTCCTTCTTGATGATGACGAGAGTGAAGTCTCAAACGAGACATCGCAAAGAACTGCTTTCCACACGTTGTACATTGAAATTGTTTATCTCCGTGATTTTTTATATGAAGTTTCAATCCATTGTAGGATTTTAATTTTTTCTTGCAAATGGTACATTCAAATAGATTTTCTTGTTCTGCGTGATGCTTAGACTTGTGAAGCCTAAGACTCGGACGGGTACGGAAAGTTTTAGAACAATCTTCATGACCACAAACATATATTTGAGGTGCCCTCCCACTATGATATAGCTTTTTGTGTTGCTTCAAAAGTATTTCGGATCTACAGATTTTTGAGCACAAACTACACGGATATGATTTTCCCTCGTGAACACTTTTATGTAGATATAGAGATTGGCGGGTTTTAAAACTTGCTTTACAGATGGGACAGTTAAAACGTTTCGTTGAATGAATTTTCATATGCAAAAGTAACTTCTTTTTGGTTTTCCATCGCTTTCCACAAACATCACACACATTCGAGCTCTCTTCCAAATGATGAGTGTCAAAATGTTCCTTCAAACGGAATTCGCGACTGAAACCTTTTCCACAAGACGAGCATTGGAATCGTTTTTCATGGTCTCCTTTGTGGGACAATTTGTGATCTTTAACTGCACTCCAGGACTTATCTGGTTTTCCACAAATATCACAAAATATATCATCTTTGGGTTCCTTTGCATCACGATTTAAAGAAGTCTCTGAAGTTTTGTGAGGGATATTATTAATGCTAACATTGCATACACTTCGTTTGTGATTAACTAAATTTCGAAGATTGCTGAATTTTTTCTGACAAATATTACAAATTAAATTCGTCAATTCATACGCTTCAACAGGCAAAGCAATTATCACATTTGTAGGATTCCCTAATAGTATTACTGAAGACGCTGATTCCCCAGTCGGCATATTTCTGCAAATATAAGAAAAACGACATTACACAAGTGTAAACGATGTCATGTAAAATGGTCTTAGTAAACTGATGTTATTCCAAAACCAGCTAAACTATCGCGTAAAGTACACGTACAACATTTTTAATAAAATATTATTTAGTTCACTGTTTATGAATCATTTCAATTTGTATTTTTAGTATTTGATGAAAGCCATCAATATTATCAATTAAAAATTCAAAAATGTTTTTCCGACGACATTGATAATACACTTCATTCTAAGTTTAGAGTTTGTTATTTATAGCTTCCAGTGAAACGAACCATTAATTTTTTCACGGATAATAATAGGTCCATTTAGATTTTTTGGTAATTAGTTCTTACATTTCTAATAGCTTTTTAAGTATTGCTATTTAAATATTATCGAATAGCAAATATTAGAAAAACATTAGAATATTAGACTCCAATCAGTCTACTAATACCAACCTAATTAGTATTTTTCTAACTAGTGTCAACTTCCTTATGCCAACCTAATTCAACAAACTTAATTCAATTCAGCGTGACCTTGAATATCGAAGTTTAAATACTAAGTAAATGGAAAGCAAAAGCAAAAATAAGGTAAATTACGGCTCATTTAAGACATAATTATGAAAAGTTATTAATAAATAGGTACGTATTAATGATTTAACCTGTCGTTGGTGGTAGAAATATAATCTTCTGGCAGCTTTACGGAGTTAAAATCTTTTGCACTTTTCTGTAAATTAACTGAAGCTTTCGATGTTGCTTTTCGCTTTTTACATGTGGAAACCCCACATTCCTTGTTTCGCATTAAAATACTATTGTAATCGTCAGGTTTCAGTCCTGTAACGAAAAGTACCGGTGATTAAGTATAGTTTCTAAAGTTTCTAAAATATTGCTACAAATTATTAAAAAAGTAATAAATGTCGATTAAAAAGTTAGTGTGTAAAACTACACGTGGGAAAAGAATCAAAGCATCTTTGCTGATTTGAGTGTTACTGTTGTCGTTGTCACTTGGCATTGGAGACCTCGAGAGAGTTTCGCCGCCTGAAATTGGCATTTCATATTGAAATAGAATTACAGTTTATTAATTAGGATTTCAAAATATACATTTGATTGAACAACAAAGTTTTTTCGCTCAGCACTGATTGGTCTACATATATACGGCTATTTAAAGTAGGTAGGTACTTATGTGTTATGTATATACAAATTCACAATTAGATATTAGATACTAAAATGAATTCTAGCTTAAAATTAACTTAAACATAGCATGAGACAATTTTTATTCGAGACAATTACTTTTATCAATAAATTTTCTTTAATTTATTAACAAATTAAAATTAAAGTTTTTATTCACTTTTTAAGGAATGCCCCCTCAGTCAGAGCATAGAAATCTCCTCAGAGTAAAAAATCAGTTGGCAGTGGAAGTATACACCATAATTCAGACACATATGAAACAAATCGTTCAAACTTACACCACTGGGGGACTGATCTTTGACCTCAATTATTTTACATATCCTCGCTCGTTTGTTATAATTATCTTTTACCGGAGTATCAGATATTAATATTAGGTTCTTTAAAAGTGAATATTACTAAACAAAATCCGGAAATGACATGGTAAACAATAATTGGTTTTTAAAACTTACAATTAAAATCTACTGGTGGAAATCCAACGGATTCGTCATCTACTTGTTCAGTAATACAATGAGCTTCTGTCTTTAATGGATCTTCTTTTTCATCGGAACAGTCTGCATCTGAGTAACAAATGTCAATACTTTCGGTTTCAATCTCCAATGGTGATAATTCGTTGCTGTAGTCGTCATTGATAGAATCAACGTCGTTGACAATTTCGTCGTCTTCCATTTTTATTTCTTCCAGATCTTCATCTTTAACAACTTTTGATATTCTATCATTTATTTCAACCGTGAGCCTATCCGCCAGCTCATCCAGCATTTTCTTAAACTCGATCAGCTTCTGGTTTACTTCATACATTTTTTCGCAGGATTTAAAGCATTGGACACAAAGTGGAGACAAAAATTCTTCGGAGTAAATCCATTCTGAATAAAAATTGATTTTGTCTTTCAAAAGCTCTTTGCTGCACTCGAAGATATCTCGGTAAACATCTGTAGAGTGCTCTTGAGTATCATCGTCATTTTGTTCGATCGGGTGCAAACAGAACAAACAGTCTTGTAGGGGCCGTACAGTTAACTCCGCATTTTGTGGTTGATTAAAAACCTACAAAAGCAAACAAAATTAATCTGAGTCACAATAAGAATCATTATATATCACACTAAAAATTTGCAAAATTAAGCTAGTTAATCATTAATAAAATGTGCTAAACCCACAAAACATTGAAAGGCGAATTGGATTAAATCCCCTTTTACAATTCACACATGTAGGTATATTTATACTTTACTAATAAAACACCCGAGTAATCAACAAAGTTTTCACTGCCAAGTATATAGTATATACCAAAATTACATGCCAACCAAATTTCCACCAACTCAGGGTTAAATGAAATTGGAATTGACCAACCAAATTTCAAACAAATGAAGCTGATCGGGGGAGGGGGGTGCCGGCAGTGCCAAGTGTCCCTGTTGAGGAATTCCTACATGTGTTCTTGAATGTGATTTGATAAGGTCCGTACCGTAGGAAGGGTAAATGTGTTTAATTAGTACATAAATAAGAGCACGAAGGAACAGTGCTAGTGTTGATTGACAGTTGCCAACAAATTATGACAAACTGGCTATTTACCATTGAATCTGACATTTGGGTTGTTTCAGGGTCTTCCATAATGTGCGGTGATTGAGATGAATCTGTCCCTTCCTGTGTATCTTCTTCTCCAATCGTAGTATACACGTTCCTGGGATAAAAACAGACATTCAACATTAACAATTTTCGTAATAATTATAAACCGTAGTATACAATGACTCCCTTCAATAGTAAATTAGATTCTATAATTTGCCCACCTGTTTGGTAAACATATTGGTGATTGGTCGACAGGAGGTGTACTGATTAAATTCATAGAATAAGACCAATGGCTCGAAATATTCTTTATTATTGATCGTGGCTGACGAATAGGGGTAATCTGTTTAGTCACGGATGTTGATGGACCATACTGCAGGGTTTCTTTCACCTCGCCTCCAATTTGGGGGATTGACAACCCTGACCCAAATTCCAACTCTTTCCTATAAGGCAGAGCGTCTATCTTTAAACGTGTCTTCTGCCGGTTAGCAAATTGACTGCATTTAAAATGGTCTTCACATATTTTTGAACCACTTGTTGGGATGTGTTTTAGTTTCAAAATCTCTAGCCACTGCTTTTTTCGTACTTCTGCTGTAGGAAATGTAAAACAAGATTTACACGAATCTCTGGTGTTATTACAATTTAACACTATGCATACTTTTTTAGACATTTTTACAATCTGCAAGTTTCCATTCGATTTTTATTTAAAAATCTCAAGTGCATTTCAATCAAATGAAAACGAAGCTAATAAACAACAAACTTTGAGAGCGGAGATGGAGATACTGGAAGTGGAACCTGGAACTCAAGAGAAATCAAACTGTCACTGAAATCGCGCCAAATTGTTCGTCTCATATGGGATAATGTACTGGGTGTTCTTGAGACATAATTATTATGTTCTGTTCAATTTCCTTAATACGACCTGTTAAGGACGTGTGGGGACTTTTAGCCTAGGAAGGATAAATACTGTGACATTGCGAGGTGTGTGCATAAATTGTGACACAATACTTTTTCAACACGAAGT
>JABASH010004180.1:0-14654 GCA_019776445.1 Tomocerus maximus | reverse complement strand
TGGGTAGACTCTATCATCAAACAAGTATCAAGTATCACTGTCGTATAAAATGGAAATAACCCCTGGTAGATGTATTTACAAGAACAGAATAATTTACATGTAGATATATAATATATAATAATATTATATCGACATTTAGACAGAGTATAAGGTGAATACGGTCGGGCCAGCACAACCTAAAGGTCAAAGGTTCATTTGGGAAGTTCCACTTTTAAACACGAGATAATTTTTATTGCATATCAGTCAAATGGCAAAACGCTCCGAGTTCTTGTTCTTATCTTTGAATCGATTTGTTTGTTAAGCATTTTGTTACTCATAGCTAGTGGCAATAAGTACATTTAGGATGACATCGTATTCCGTTCACTCCACCTTGAACAAAACATCAATAGAATGATTAACATTGCATTTCAATTCATGTATTTGTATTTTACTCAAGGATAGTTGTTGTTGTTAGTATAAGGGTATAAAACGAGAGAAAAGCCCTATCAGGCACGTTTGGTATGGGATTAATGATAATGATAACAATGAACAATAGAGGATTTTCAATAATATAATATCTTTCATAGAAAAATCATTTACATTTGCAACCACCCGAGATATCGCCTTTTCCACCTTTCCCCCATCTGAAATAATTTGAATAAATTGTTAATCCATATACATCTTCATAAAGAATAACGACTAAAATAAAGTAAGAACAGAAAAGAAGCATGGCTATACCGGAAGTTTCGAGTGACCCAACATATTTCTGTTTTGCAGTAAGTGCACCTAACCCAATCACAGCCCCATTTTTTCAGTAAGACAACATGACACGCTGGACATTCTAAGGCTTCGCCTCGTTGGATCATTTGCTATAATAAAAATTTAAGACTTTTGTGAACAAAGGATTATGATTTTGCTGATTGCATAATTTAATTTTATCAATGAAGATCATGCAAATAGTAGTGGAGGAGAACGTAAAGCGTAAGGACTGTGTAAAGTTACCTCCAACATTAGCCTAGAGCTTTTAGCGTTTTCGTCAGTCTCTGCCGCAATTGCTAATTCTCGTTGGTATTGCTGACAGTCAATTCCTAAACAAAATAATCAATCTTCATATTTCACTATTGTACATATTTTTGAGAAAACTTGGAAAAATAAGGCAAGAAAACCACACACTGGTGAGTTTTAGTTTCATAAATAGTAGCAGCTATACGCAAGGATTACCTAATTATAGTCAAGAACTTATTTGCATACAATCATACCATGCAGGACACTGGAATGTGTACATGAACAATTAAAATGCAGCTTGCATTAAAACATGCTTACAACAAAACCACTCTATAGAAATCAGTTATCAAAAGAATGACGAGGTATGAAATAATGCATCAATTATGGCGAAAATAAATCATGTCTCTCTCTTTAAGACCGAGTTGTAGTTTTTAACTTATTTAAAATACCTTCGTGAATAGCTTGACAGGTCAAACAATTTTTTCTTTGGCATACTGGGCACTTAAAAATATTGACATCATCTTCAAATATACACCATCCTGTACAATCGTTCGTTTTACAGTGAAATGTGTTAACCATTTTACTCTCAGCCAGTTTTACAGAGCGTGCTAGATACTTTTCAAATATCTCCGGAGGCACAAGCTGCAACGAAAATGGAATAGGAAATGTCATTTTTATTGTTGGATGAAGCATATAAGTTACAATAATAATTGTCTAAAATAATGCATGCTCCAGAGAAAACGCATATCATTTTCTTATATCAGAAACCGAGCGGGTATGATATGCATTTTCTGCTCATGTACAATATTTTAAGTTACGTTACTCACATTCCACTATATTTAGGCTTTAGGGATATAATCGTATTTTATAAGTATTTACAAATAAGTAGATTTACAGCTTTAATTTCTCTTTCTTGTAGGGCACTATTGCAAGAATAGCTATCATCTCTAAATGGACACTTTACTTCGGAGTCGTCTGCGTACTGCACGGCACCAATAAGACATTCCCTAGAATGCAAAAAAGGTGATTTAGTAATAATTATTTGTGTAAACAGATCGTAATTTAAGTGCATTGTTATTTAATTGTGTATCGAAAACATCCATTACTTGCAAAAAATATGGAGACAATCCCTTAGCACAATTCCTTCTCCGACAGGAATTGCGTTGAAACAAACAGGGCACTCAGCAATTTCGGACGTGTTTATCAAATCAGCCTTTTCCATTAATTGAAGCATTTTCAAGTAAGTTTCAATGTTACCCTAAAAATCAGAATGAAACAATATGGAAAGGGATTCTTGACAGAGATAGGAAATACATTGTCACATTACCTCCTTTTTGTCATCGATTACAGCTGCAGCAGCCCCTTGAACATCTTCTTTCTTAAATGTCACATCTTTCTCTACCCCTGAAGGTTTTACATCATCCAGTTGTCCATTCTCCATATTAATTATTGAGCTATTCAGGTTTTTGTTAATGAGTACAGGTCCTTGTACAGTAATTTTTTCTTCCAAAACTGGTTTTGCCGGTAAGATTGCAGTTTTATTTATTGTAGGTGTCTTCAGGTCACTGGCAACAGCAGGTGACATCGGACGCGATTGTGGTGTCGGTGACTTGGGCGATTTTGCCGGAAAGGGTAATGTTGTTTGGCAATTCCCATCTACACTTCCTGTATGCAAATAAGTAGAAATAGGAGATGATGGTGGTGGAGATGAAAGCAACACTACAGCCTTTGGATTTTGGTAGATTGGTTCAGCTTTTGGGATGATATTAATTTCTTTTTCTTCTGTTTTGTTAATTTCTGCCACAGTTGTTTCCGAAGCGTTACTTGGAAGTATATCTGAATTTATTGGCTTAATTTCAACTATTATTTCCTCTTCGGTTTTATCAGCAGCTTTCTTCATTAGTTTATTTCGCCTTTTAGGAATAGGCTCAGGATTCCAATTAGGTTCGACTTCTGAAAGTCCATTTGTAACAAAAGATTCTTTTGGTGGAAGAGAAGGAGCAATAGTCGCAGCCACAGTAATAGGTTTAGTTGTAGGGACATTTGCTTCCAACAATATTTCTTTCACAACAATTGCATCCGTTTTCGGAGGTGGAAGAAATGTGGATGGCTTTTTCAATTGGTAATTTTGTTGCGGTGTTATATTCACTGTAATATTTGTAACGGCAGGAAGAGGAGCCATTGACGTTATCTTTGAGACTTCCGGTTTTGATTTCGCAGAAGCTGTAACAATAGAATTTGTTCCAACTTTTGTATTTGTTGAAGTAGCCATAATGCTGGTACTCGTTCCTAAAGTAGGATTAGGAGATTTAATGCTGTTATCCAAACGCTGCCGAGGAGCTGGAATTGGCTTATCTCTATTCTCTTCTTTTATAATTACTTCAACCAAACTATTTTTATCGTTTAGATCAGTTTTAATTGGTTTATCACTCTCATTTGCAGTAACAGCGGTTGATTTCGGTATGGATTCGTCTAAGCTGTTTTCATCTTCTTCAATTATTAGAGATGTTCTCCAGGGAGGCAACAAAATCTTTGTTTCATCTGTGGGTTCAGGTATTTCAGTTGCATCTTTCTTATCCGATTCAATCTGTACATTAGGTTTCACCGGCGACACGATTGTATTAACTGGTGACGAAGTGAGTTTGGCAAAGAGACCACCAATTGAACTAGTAATTTTACTTCCTTCAGATTTTGAAAGTCTGGGTGTTGGTGTTGGTGTAGGACTCTTAATTTCAGAGATATCTCCATTTCCAAGATCTGAGAATTTGGAATCCGTAGCTTGTTTAGCAAGAGGAGGTGAAACAATAGCTTTTGAAACATCGGCTGTGGTTGTAATAGGATATTTCGGAAGGAGTTCCAATTTTCCTTGCGAACTAACTTCTTGAACAATCTTCTTCTCGTCAACAGCTTTCACTTTTATGGCATTTGAAGGGGAAGCATTCAAAATTTTGTTTTCACTAGCTAAGCTTTTTTTCTCAGCATTTTTCGGAGGAAGTTTTGGGGGCGCCTCCTTTGTATTATTTTTAACCACCGGCTGAATGTGATTTTGAAGTATTGGGGATGGCGATGGAGAGAGAGCATTGCTGTCGGGCTTTTTACCTTGAGAAGTTGCAGACGGCAAAGATTTGTGAAGTGGTTGTAAATTCTCAACTGCATTCGGTAGGGGTGACGGTATAGTCTTGGAGTCTATTTTTGTTTGTTCCATTTTAGGACTGTTTGGTTGGCTCTTCTCCTTGATTTCTTTATTGATCCCACTCTTTAAGCGAGGTGGATAAGTTGGCGGCTTGCTAGCATTGATATCTGACTTGGTCTCATTTTCTACGTTAATAGTCGGTGTCTCCTCTACTGGTGCCTGTTCTTTCTGTATTTTCTGTGGAGGCTCAGGGGATTTCTTAATACTGACAAGGGACGGCTGATTTTCTGTCAAAACGATTGCTGCTTTATTATTCTCTTCTGATACCTGCTCTTTTAAATCCAATGGCGGAACAGATTCTAATGGTTTTCTGACCATTTCCACTGCTTTCTCCTCATTTGTTGGGGGTGGCAGAATTGGTGGCAAAACTTCGGTTTGACAAGCGGAAGCAGATACAGAGACTTTAGACTTTGCTGCTTTGTTTCCTTTATTTTGTCGACCTACGCTCTTTGAAGAGAATCCCGGATCAGTACTAGAAGTTTGCATGGACACAGGAATCTTCTTTTTTGAGCGCGGAAGACTTTTGGGCGACCCATCAGACAGACTACTCTCCTTATCCTTTGTAGTCATTTTGGATTTCTTCGATGAGTCTGGTGCTCTTTTCACGAGTGACGAGTTTCCAACAGACGTGTCTAAATCTGGAGTTACAAGATAGAGAAAAGCCATGGAATCAGGAACAAGTTCGTAATTTGACAAAATTTCGTTTTCATCTTCCGCTACTTTTCTTCCTAAGATCCACTTTTGAAATGCACTAGGGATTCCCCAATCAGATTGTATCTTCATCTTCAGGTCTCTAACACTCATCGATATTGTCACCTAAATACAATGGATGTTATTGCACAAAATATTTTAAGGTGATTATACTTTAACTCGAATGCATCAAGAGAGAAAGTACGCAAGTGAAAACTTTCTCACGATGTACCAGATTAAATTTTAATTTCATATTGATTAATACTGATTGTTACTGGAACAATAGAAAACGAGTACCTGAACAAGAAATGGTCCTTGCTGCATAAATCTATCTTCGACGTAAACTCGTATTCTGCAAAAATTAAGAACACTATTTAATGACATTGGTTGTAATATTCTCTAATAACTTTTCCTCAATGCGTTCCTAATGACTAACCAAGGAAAATCAATAATTTATCCGTAATGTAAACATAAATGTGCGTACATATCTAGATCAAATAGTAGTTTGTTTTTGGAATAACAAACTGGCTGGTGAAAACATTTTGAAATTTTGTAATCTACTTAATAGTAAGTGTACAAATATAAATGAAATAATTCTCTTAATAATTACTAGAAAAGAGAGTGCATAGAGTGTACTAATTCGGTATTAATTTAATTAATTTTCTTAAATGCGTACGTGAATGGTTCGCTGCTTTTGTTGACAACACAATTGACCCTAAGAAGAGCTAAGTCATGTGCCAAAGTGGCAGCAAGCCTGTGGTCCCCACTGGCGATTGCGCTTTCTAACTTCCTCAACAATTTACTGACGGCGAAAGTATGTTCCGAGAAATTGGTAGATGAGGATTGACCTTCAATATCATATAACCCGACAAACTCAATTAGAAAAATATTTAGTAAGTAACTGTAAATGGCATGAAAAGGGTAGGGTCCTAATAAGTCAACAACATTTTACCGTAAGAAGGATGGTTTTCTCCAGTTTTAATAATCCTATTGTGATTGTTAAAATCGTTTCTCTCGATGCTGTTAGTAGGATATTGCGTTTCACTCTGATCTCTGTAATTTTTTGGGATCGCTCCCAATTTCCGATAGTCTTCCAAAGTGAGTTTTTTCTCCTTGTTGGCAGAAGCCCCCATAGGGAGAAAGTTGTCATTGGTCATATGGTTATAAGCATGGTTACTTCGAGAAGCACGATGTCGAGTTTTGGATTTTCCATCTCTTTCCATAGTAGAATCTTGCTCGTCAAATTCCTCTGATGAAGAATTTGAAAGAAAGTTATTACTATTCAGTTGATCAACCGTGTAGTTAAAATTCTCATATTCTTGCACAGGCATAAATGTGTTGGTCCATTGTCCGAAACTGTACTCATTGTTATCATTCAAGTGCCAATTTTCGTAAATTTTGTCCAGATTACAATGACCTCCCTCCGATTCCAAAATAGATTCTAACATGGGTCGAAATCGGTTCGAATGCAGAGGTTTCCACGTTCGTGGTCCATTGTTGCAATTATTCGCATTGAGTTGCAAGATCTCATCTAGAGAATCATCTTCGCCATCAGAGAAAACATTTCTTTCTTTTCCTTGGCTGCTAATCTTGTCTCCGCCGGCACCAGCCAGTGCCAAATTATTTGGCTTTGATTCATTCACTTGTTGATATTGTTGCTGCTCTTGCTCTAATTTCGTTCTAGCAAAGAATGCCAGGCGAGCTTGACGCACTTTCGTAATATCAAGTTCTTCTACCTCTGGATCATCATGGAGTTTCATACCTTCGAGTTTCCCTTCTTTCGCTAAATTCTCTTTGTTTGGCAATTGACTCAGGAAATTTTCACCAGGAGGTGCATCGCTCGTTTTCGGTTTTACCCATTGTGTCGGTTTTTCAACAGCTGTAGAAACCGTACCAGTTGCCATTGTAGTACTGGTTGAAGCAACTGGAGACTCAAAAGTTGATTTCTGCTTGGCTATTGCTGGAGACGGAGAACTAGCTTTGATTTGCGCATTTATTCGGTCGAAAATAGCAGATGAAGACTGAACAGGAGAATCTCTTCGGAAGTAACAAGCATCACATAAATTTCTCCAATGGGCATTTCGAAGTGTACATCTCGGGCAACTCCACTCGCTTCCCGGAGCAAAAGTAGATACATATGATGTCGTTATTGAAGATGTCGAAATCGTTGTTTTAGGTACATTATTAAATACAGAAGATGATTGGTAAGAAAATATTGATCTGGGATTCGTTACGGAATTACTAGATGAGCTGATACTGGCTACTGCGGAGCTAGAAGTCACTACAGGTTTTACAGCTACAGATATCTGAGTCTTAGGGACTACAGGAGCGCTTGTTGTTTGAACACCTCTTCGATATTGATTTTGTTGACTACTGGGAATTAATTTTAAATTAGTATCACTTGTAGCAGGAGGGGTGGGAATAGGCGGCTTACTAATATTTTGAACAAGTGTTGATTTGGATTGCGGCTGTACAATAGCAAGTTTCTTTGTTTCTTCCAAAGTTCCAGAACTACTAATATTTCCAGAAGGCAAGGGTTTCATATCTTTGGAAGAACTTGGAAGCCCATTCGCGGAGGATGTAACTGCAACAGATGTAGGAGGTACTGAAGAGCATGGTAATATCGGTGCTACTGCAGTTGAAGTGGGAAGGGTAACAATGGAATTTTTATTCGTTGACACTGGACAATTGCTAATACTGTTGGTTGAAGTTGGCGAAATGGTAGTAGGAAGAGGAAGGGGAGGTTTAGAGTTAGAAACTTCAGGAGGGCTAGTAGGGAGTCCATTTCCACTGTGGATTTGATCTCTATTGAATTCATTAAACATAGATATGAGTTCCCTAGCCGTTTCATTGTAAGCTTGTTCAGCAGATTTTCTGCGATTCTCTTCCACAATTCTAGTTGCCTCTCGATCCAAATCAGAGAACTTTGAGAGAATAGTAATTGGTTTCGTATTTTTGTTTTTGGCTTTAGAGGACGAGCTACTGGAACTTCTTTTGTACCACGGACGAGGGGTGATTTTTGCAGGAAGAGGAGGCGGTGGAGATTGACTCGGGGAAATGGGTCTTGCATCGACATTTACGGAGTTGCTAGAAGTAGGAGTAATTTTATCAGGATCGGTGTGTAAAGGAGAGGAGCTGGAAGTAGATATTTGTGGAGACGAAGTCCGAAGGGGTAAAGGAGAATTCGGTGGTGACAGAGAAATTGAGGTGATATTTGCATTCGTCGTCGTCGGCTGTTTTTGTTTCTGAGCGAAGAATAATAAAGGAGATTTATCAGCTTCTCGTTTAAGTTGAAGTAATTGAGCTTTGACTTGTTCCTCGACTTTCTTGGCTTGGCTCTCTAAACTCCCACTCCGATTATCCTTAATGAGAGCTTCCAGCTCATTTTTTGCCACTCGAACATCGCGTTCAGTTACGGGAGGATGATGAATATGAGTAGATATAGACACAGTATGTCGGCTAGGATTAGCAGAAGATGCTGATGACTGGCTATTGCTATTTGCAGTTGAAGACGACGAAACAGAAGCAGACTGCTGCATTTGTAGTTGCTGCTGTTGTAACTCTCTCTCCTGCTCTTGTCTGTCATTCAGAATGTTCTGAACTATTTCGTACTCCAGATCATTTGCATCTTCACTCGTGTTCGCCTCAGACACAACGACTACATTAACTTCAGGAACAGCAGCGACATTTGCTCTTCTACCATTTACTTCCGGGTTATTACCACTAATCCCTCCCACTCTATTCGGATCCAAGCTTATTTTTCCCGGTGGAACACTTTTATTGCTGGAACTTTTCACTTGCGATTTATTTTCTTGCGGAGATGACGATGATGTTGATGATGATGCTATCTGAGGTTGAGATTCTATAAAAGTCGATGATACTGGTGTCCCTATTGTAAAATTCTCCGGTAGATTAATTGAATTCCTGTTACTACGGGTAGGATGGGAAGATATACCTGGGATGGGCTCAGTGGAAATTGGTTCTTCTGGAGCGTCAGGGTCTCCAAAAGGATTTGGTGGAGGTGGTGCCCGTTTTTTGCCTTTGACATGAATTCTCCCTTTTGTCCCACAATTGCTTCCTTTTGTTCCACAATTACTCCCTGTTATTGTGTTCGTGTTCAGACCTTCACTCGCAGCTCTCCTATGTCTACCAGCGGTGATCACAAATGGTTTCCCGTTGTTTAGAAACTGTCCAACACTGTAACGATTGCTGCTTGTTACAACTTTAGTGCTGTAACTAGGCCCAGAGACGGGAACTACCGTTTCCTTATCCGTACCAATTGAATTTCTCCTACGACCTTGTAATTTAAATTGGCTACTATTTGAAGATGATGGTAGAGGTTGGGGTTCTGGGTCAGGAATTGGTGTTTGTGGAGGAGGAATTGCTGTTTCTGGACAAGGAACTGGGGTTTGAGGTGGAGCTGACGGTGTGGGATCACATTCTGGAGGTTTAGAAACTTGTGTGGCCTTAGGAGAAGCGGGAGGTAAGGGAGCACGACGTTTGTTGGTACGAGTAAAGGTACTTGAATTTGAGTTCCATGTAGTAACATAAGTGTTCCCAGCCTTTCTATCTTCCAGTTGGTGTAAATGCTGTAAAGATTCGCAAGACTGTAGGTTGTATTTCGATTTCAGACCGATTTTCAGGCCTAAACGACCGAAGGTACTGATTTTTCTGCGACTAGGATTTCCCACATGTGAGGAGGAAGATGTTTCTAGTTGTTTTCTGGGCAGCGTGGTGTCATCAACAGGAATTCGCTTACCCTTCACCGGTTTCCCTTTGTATTTCTTCGGATTTACAAATGAGAAGCTGTTTGTACTCAAAATTGTGTTCACCGACTCATAGCTCGAAGAACTTTTATTCGAATGCCTATCGTCCGACGATTGAGATTCATCTTTCTCCGTTATTTTGTTAGATCGAAAAAGATTATGCCAAAATGTACTCAAAGACTTCTTTTTCCCAGAGTTGGAACTTTTCCTGGAGCCTCCATAATCCGATAAGCTACTAGGTCCTGGTTCAACCGACGCAGATTTACGAAATTTCCCAGAGTTTCCATTTACATCCGATTTAGTTGAACGGGAATTTGAATCCGTACCTGAATTTCTTCTTACGTAACTCATTGTGCGTCGTTCTCTGGGGATTATCTATGAAATTATACGAATGGGAGTGCTATACTAATTCATTAGACTTTAGACTAAAACTACATTTACGAAAATTGACCACTTTTCAAGGATGAAGAGGATCCTAATTTGGTAGAGAAGCAACATTCGCTTTTGGGTTTTGTTAACATTGAATACTGGTAAGTTAAGTACCTAATATCACAATAACTGAACTAAATCTTCCCAAAATTACTAATAAATGAAGTGAATAGACATTTTGAAAGTGATTTACTAGAGAACACAGAAACAAGATTAATGAGACACTATGACCAACACTTTTATGCTTTATGCAGATTCCACACTAACAAACCAAGATAATCCAATTGAGAAAATGAAGAAAAACGTTTATTTGTGTAATGAGTGTAAACAAAAACTGTGGATTGCAAGGATAATATAACTGAAAGGAAAACGAAAAATAAATAAAGAATTGGAAGATGGGAGTTGTGTGTGACTAGATTTGTTCTTTACCATTAACTGTAAAGAACTGCAGAACCACATAGAGGACCAGCTTCTTCGTCTCACGAAAATACTCATGGCAAAACAACGCACCTACAGGATCTACCACAAATCTTTTTAATCGTTTCAGTACTTCATAAAATCATAAACAGGATACTATCTGTATACCTACTTATTTCCGCCGACACTCTGAGCATTATTCTTGCTGGTGTCAATAATTTTCAATTCAGTATTTTTCGTTACGTTCGTAAGTAAACACGTTCGTAAGTTAAAATTAAAATATATCGTTGGTTCTAGAGATTATACCTGTCATTCTGGTCAGCGATAATAATAATTTTGAACCACTTCCTAGGTTCTTTATTTCCCAAGTGTAGTACAACATAACATAACAAATAAATCAATCACGGATATCATTTCAAATTAATTCTTAACATATTTGAATATGCTTTTCTAATACAATAGTGCTAGTACAGCATAAAGTGATTTATAGATTTCAATTTAAAGGGTATAATATTTTCGCTACATAACATGTAACATTTTTTGTATACGTATAATAGCTGTACTGTACGTAGTACGTACATATACTTGTGGCAGATTTAAAGTAGACCCTGTAGAGATTCCTGTTCATTTGCCCGAATTCTTGTGTTGGTCTTGTCCCAGTAGAGAAAATATCAGTTATTTTTGCCATACCTTCATATCGTCCACATTGCGAAAGCATCTTATGATAACAGATGTTGATTATTGTGTGTGATACTATGGCCCTATCTTATTTTCTGCTCTTTCTGTAACAGATTTGCATATTGGTAGAGTATAGAGTACACACACACCTCTACGGCCGTCGTCAGGAGGGAGAAAGAGCCAAAACGACATAGTCCATATTCCATATGCTTAGTGTTGAGTTCAGTTACACATACACATATTTAGATTTACACATTACATTGGCCTGTGCATGCATTGCCTGAGGAGATCATTGCTATTGCGAACACATGAGAGAGAAGATGAGATGACTGGGATGTGAGACTCACTTGAATGTCTTGGGTTGATCTAAATTTAGTAACCTGCCTGCTATACCACACTCAGAAGAAAACGTACAATTTCGGTTTTCTCGTTTTGTTAGCTTGGCTCTGTTTGATTTGATGTTATCTCTACTAATGCAACGTATTAGCGCATGCATATAGATAGACCAAAAGATAGATAGGTAGACATATGGCATTTGTATACACTATTATGTTATTCTGTGAGAGAGTCAATTCATTTCGGGTACTCTTTAGCTTAGCCCACCGAATTAGCATTGTGTCTTGTCTGTCTTTCCTAGGTCCGTTCACCGCTTAAATATGAGACTTAAGATTAAGTTGTAGAAATTATAAGAGTACATAGAATGCAACAGCGCAATGATGTCTGGGATATCTACCCTTCTTCCTCTTCTCAAGAGTCTACTATATATATATTTGTTTTAGTGTAATAGGTAATTGTGTAATCACACAGACAGTACAGTCAGCAAAATGAACCACTACTCGTCAGAATTCAGATCTAGTACCCCCAGTGCAGTGCACTAAAACTACACAGCACACACACACACTACACATTATTCAACCTAGTCAGATTCCTCACTAGATTTTCTGAACTTCTTCGTCATTCGACTGGAACCCATCCAAATCTCCGAATGCATCACATTATCCAAATAATGCCAAGCCACGGCTTCAATTTAACAAGTCAATAGACGCTACTCTATGTACACAATCTATATTAATACAAAATCACTTTAATGTTCACACAATGCAATAACTACAGCTACAAATGCGATAATTTGCATAATTATATAATACGTGAGCATGATGTGAGGTGCAAAGCATAATTATTTATATCTTAGTTCGTAGTACTCAACAAATCAACGGAGATCTCTCACGCGTCTCAAGTCAATAATAATTTTCGTTGTTGCATGAAACTAGATATGCAACATTCCCCTAGAAAACATTAGAAAAATCTTGGTAGTAATAATACATTGTGCATGGGATATTTTCAGCGATGTGCACTGGGTACTACGGTACTACTGAATGGTGTATGGTATCTTTTACCATCAACTATAGCACAAACTCCGAAGCAGTATACAAAAGATACATAACATTGAAATTAAAGTTTGCTATTGAAATTCGATGCTTTAGTTCTGTATAGTTGTCAATGAACAGATAAGTACCACCAAAACCCTGAGCCAAAAAGTGTTTACATAATTTGTATAATAAAGTAAATGTAAAGTCTTAAGTAACCTTCATGAACTTTTTCTACAACTTGAACTGTAATTACTATACTAATAACATGTCATCAATCATAAATATTGCTATCATGAAGCCCATCATAAAAGTTACTATAATTTCAATGCTATTACTAATTTACTTGACATTACTCATAATATACTTTCGTGAGACATTTACACTAACATAAACATATTAAGCAGACGTGAATGGATTCTCTTTCTCAACTTCAACAGCATACAAGCTAACTACGTTGTCGATTGATTTACTGAAGAGCTGACTTTTAAGAATCATAAGATACCTACGTAATCTAATAAAGCACAATGGAAAAGAGTGATATAAGCTTTGGTAAAAAGTAAACTAACATGATGGTAATCATGCGAAGAGAAACCCCATGTTGTTATCTAATTACCTTCAATATTGCTCATCATGCACGAGCTTGTATGTTACACGAGTTCTGTACATTTAGTATAGTTGTGGGACAAAAGCCATATAATTAACCACGATATGCGATAAAAATGTCACACAACCAAAAATGTACCCACCGAACCCACCTAAATCAGTATGAATGCCTTATAAACTGCCAGTGTGCAAGCACAAAGCATTATAATTATCTTGTATACTTTGTTTATGTTGCCAAAATGAAGTTGAACTAAATAATACATTTATATTACGCCCTTGTATCAATTTGTAACATCCTTTTGCATTTCAGTAGTGCAATATTAAGTTCATTCTTTTTGACTCAAATCACTAGAAATAGCATAAGGAAATTCTAATACGTTTAAACAAGCATTTTGATTTAAAGACAACAAAGAGAACTTTGTTTCTTCCTGACACTCACATACTCAAGTCACAATACGAACAGAACAATGCAAAGTTCTTGTCTTTACTTGCCTATTGCACTGACACAATTTCAGAGACTAAATAATCCATAACAATAAAAATTGATGATTTGGCCGTGAGAGTGAGTATTTCAGTGGAGCACTTTATTATATGGACTTTCCTTCAAAGTTTTCTCTTTCTGAAGCACGACAATAGTAAACGAAAATAAAAAATAGCATTGAACATACAGATACTTATTTTTCACATGAGTGATGATCACATTCTTTATTTTTATCTTTGATCATGATGTTTTCAAGTTCCCTCACACCACAAAAGAGGTTTAGAATTACAATATCTTTTGATTCAGATTATCTTTCTAGTAACTATTAATGTTTAGGTCTATATAGGATTTAGGATATAATTTGTATTCTGTTATTTCTCAGTAACAGTAATTCATCTTGGTCTTTCAGGTACTTAATTAAAGGTTATTTTTCTCTAATTTAACACAACTTAAATACTACAATGAGGTACCGGTTTATTATGCTAACTGAACTGGATATAAGTTTTAGAGCTTTTTGGTTTTTCACCCACCCTTTTACAAATTATAGTCTTACAACACTATCTGAAATCCGAACACCACAATTACAGTAGTAAATATTTGTTCAATATAACTATGCAACATTATTAGGATATAGAGCACAATAATATCATTACAAGTATTAACATGATAACAGATTATTTGGATCTCTTAATAATCAGTGAAGATAGTGATTGATGATTCCATAAAATTATGTACTTATTCAAATACGCACAATACAATATGTATTTGAATTGATTAATTATATATTACTTGAATTGATTCACGATCAATCGTTTTAGAGAACATGAAGCACAGTAGAAGAAAGATAGTTACAGCGTAAGATGTGATCAAAACTTCAGAATTAACAATAAATCTTCAGCCAAGTCAAGTCATATAATACCTACTTATTAAATATATTTAATATACAAATATAAGTATAAGTGTATTAGATTTATAATACAAATTAAAATTGGCAAATATTCGCTTCGCTAATTGAAAAATGTGTACAAATTAAGTACTCAATA
>JABASH010004179.1:0-14658 GCA_019776445.1 Tomocerus maximus | reverse complement strand
CTGGCAATGGTGTTTGGTGGCAAGAGTCCGGCAGAAGTGTCAACTATCGGGCAAAGAAGTCGCGTGAGTGCTGCCTTACGGAGGGATTTGGGTAAGTCTGTGTGACTGTTGTGTAACTAAGTATACCACATAATCAGCCTGAACAATGTATAGTATACAATTGTTCGTAGGGTGCATCGACTATGGGGTTCGGGTTGATGTGATAAAGACTGTCGGATTCAACAACACTTTAAAAATCAGTCAATCGCCAAAAGGCGCCAAAATCTTGGAGAGCGAGAAGCGACAGAGTAAGAAAATTGTCTTCGCCGGGAGCTCAATAATTGACTGCTATCGACAGTCGACAACTGATAGTCCATATTATTTGATTTGTGGGTTTGCTTGTCCGATACGAAAATCCAAACCACAGTTCTTTTCAGAGGAGTCCAGCCAGTAGTTGGTAGTAGAGTCAAAGGCCAAAGGTCGCGTCAAGTCACCAAGTCTAAATTAGGTAAAGACTAAAGAGTATTATAGTAGGATAGGAATAAAGAAAAAACACATCCAACATCCATTGATAGAAATATTGAAACTTCAAATTTAATTTAATATCCTTTTTCATTATTCATTAGTACAAACTTGGGTTTTATTCATCCCCAGTCACCACCAGTGGGCCTTCTTCAGGTGTTTTGTCGACTATACGGAAGTCTGAAGGGTTCCTACCAATCATCAGTTGTCGTAAGTTGTATTAAATTTAATGTTTAAAGTTTTTTTTAATTCCTAATCCTAACTGAATCAAAACTGTAGTCTGACTGTGACTGAGCCTTGTGACCCTCCAGGAGGATATTTAATCTACATTTTGAGGCTAATTACGTCCAGAAATCTGGATAAGCAATAATAATAAATTATAACATTATTTTCATTAGAATCTAAAAAATGTTTCTCTGGGGTCGACGACGACCAGGCAGACGCATTCCGCCGCCTGTATTACCGCCAAAAAAGAAGGCTAAAAAAGCTGTTGAAGAAGACCCAACACTTTTTAAGACCAAAGTCCATAAAATTCTGAAGAAAGTGACGGATATCTCTGCCGGGGAATTTGCAGTTTCAGGGGAACTTAAAGAAACTCCATTATGCGTCATTTCCATCAAAGTAAAATCAATTTTTCATGTTCGTCAGTCTATCCTAGATATTCTTTTGTCTAATCCTAACTTACATTGATGGGGAGAATGGCCTAGTTCTTTATGTCAATTGATAAAGCTAAGCTTATTATATATAAAATATACATATCATAACGTATTTTTGCTAACAGAATAAAGGAAACCTGCATTTCCCATTGTTGGAGCCTGAAGCTGTAAATATTATAGAAGCATTTGAACAATCTCCTTTTGGAAGAGGTACGGAAACGATCGTTGATACTGCAGTGCGAAATTCGTGGCAACTTAGTCCTAAGGGATTTGAAGTGAGTTATTTAAGATATTTCCCCATTTTAGAGCATGTTTTATTATTAACCTGGTTTTGCTTACCTGTTATTGTATTTATATTACATACGTAAATAATATAATTTTAGTAATATTCTTATGTTAACTTTTATTTGTTTTGTGAATAGATAATAAATCCAAAATGGAGCGCTTATGTCAATAAAACGGTGATACCCCAAGTTGGGACGGATATGGGGATTAGCACTCCTTTCTCGGCGTCTCTGTACAAACTTCTTTTGTACAAAACAGGTTCATTTTTCAAGACGCATCGGGATTCAGAGAAGGAGGATGGGATGTTTGCAACTCTGGTGATTCAATTGCCTTCCAAATATAGAGGTGGAGAATTGGTGGTGACCCATGACGGAAAGTCAAAGACATTTGATTTCAGTTCCAAAGGACGGATGCACAAAGAATTTTCTTGCTATTACTCTGCTTTTTATTGCGATTGTGAGCATGAAATTTTAAAAGTTACTGAAGGCTACAGGGTTTGTCTTATATACAATTTACTGTCAAGTGGAACAGCCTCAATTCCAATCGCCCCGAAAACCAGCGGATTCGAAGAGGAGCTGATAAAATTGTTTGAAGAGTGGCAAAATGGAGAAGTACTTGAGCCAGCCAAGTTAGTGTTTTGCTTTACCCACAAGTACACTGAGAAAAACGTTTCTTTCAACAATCTAAAAACGAGTGATAAGGCGGTGGCTACTTTTCTAAAATATTTGGCTGACAAATGCTCGATGTCTTTAAAACTGGGATTTTTTGAAAAAGATAGTCAAGGAGTTGAAAGTGATTATTACGAATTTGATTCTGATGATTCTAATTGCTATTGCGAAAAAACGTACACCGTAAATAAGTTGATAAGCTTGGACGACAAGAAACGTTTCCCAACGCTGACGAGCCTGCCAGTTGAATTCGAGATGGAAGTGATCCCTCCAAATTGCTTTGATGAAATGGTCCCCATCAAGAGAAAACGACAGGACACTGGAAATGAGGGAGTGGAGGTTGAGCTTCATTATCGGACCACCGCTCTTGTCATTTGGCCTGAAGATAACATTCTTGAAGTTTTGCAAGAAAGTAGCAGTGACTCTACAGGAGCAGAAAATTTATTTCTTGCGGAGTTTAATAAAAATTTCAAAAAGAAAGACGAAAAGACAAAGAAGAGATTGTTGAGATGGGCAAAAACGGTTTCCTATTCTGGCTCCGAGCGTAATTTTGACAGAAGTGAGAATATTGTCCCTCTGTTCAATGCTTTCATCGCGTTTGACAACTTAGAACTGCTCACGTCATTTATGAAGCGTTACTGTACACTGGACTCCTCAACTGTTCCTTTGGTTGTTAGTCAGTGCGAGAAGTACGGCTGGAATACTTTTTCTGCTCTATTGGTGGATAACTTCAAAAGAAATCACCCGAATGAGTACTATTGTTATAGGTTGGAGGAGCATGGGAAAGCTCTCGAGAGACTTCAGATGTTTTTAGCAGCTACTCAAGAAAATTTCAATGATGGCAAATTAGAGATTTTTTCCGATATGCTGAAAAGCGTTCTGGAGAAAAGTAAAGAAGGCTTTCTCCAAAAGAATACGAACGCAACTTCATCTTTTTACGGTCAAGAAGAGAATAACCCTGAACAGATTGAGAAAAGTCAGACACTCTACCATATGCTGTGCACTTATGCTGGGAAACTTGGTGTAAGTCTGCTTGAATATTCGCAAGATAAAAGATTTGATGTTGTAATTCCTGTTCTTTTTAAACTGGCTCAAGAAAATTCTGCTCAAGGCGTTCTGAACGGCAAGTGGCTGGACATTGCAAAACACTTTGTTTCGAAAATAGAAGAAGTTATAGCCAAATCAATTGAAACTCCCAACTGGAGTCGCAAAGAGACTTGGGGCTGTATTTGCAAAGACTGTGTCGTTGTTCAAGCCTTCTTAGGCGGTCAATCTGAATATCAACGTTTCCCCTTTGGGCAGAAGCGCTGTAATCACGTCGAAAACCACATTAAATACAGATGCAGTGAGCTAAATATTAATATTGAGAAAACAGGGAATACGGCCACTTTGGTCGTCACCAAAACCAGGAAGGCGTTCAATGCTCAGTGTACCGTCAGGGATTCTTGCAAAGAATTATTACCTAAACTCAAGGCTATTATCCCTGCTTAAATAACTCCCACTCCTTAGTAAGTTTGGGTCAGAATATCTAACTTCATCAGAATGATTAGTGATAAATAAAAATAAAATAATAATGAAGTACAGATTCGTTAATTATAGAAAAGTCAATTAATTATAGAAACGTCAATTAATTATAGAAACGTCAATTAATTATAGAAAAGCCAATTAATTATAGTCTCGATATGTGAGAATGTGATTTTAAAGAATTTTTAATGTTTATTGATAAAGAATTATAAGTTTGTTATTTATGTTGTCATTGTACAATAATAATTAAGTAATTATTTACTGAAATGATTATTCTGAAGTATAATAATTGTCCTTTCCCACGGACGTCGAAATTTTTGGCGATAGCTTTTAGCATTTTCCCTTTCATTCTTTCAATTAAATTGAATTTAATTCTCCTGTTTTTAGAGATTAGTTCAGCTTTAATAAATCTTACTTGAAGATTAATTCTCCTATGTTTTTAGAGATCAGTTCAGCTTTAATAAATGGTACTTGAAGGATTGTAATTTTAATCTTAAAACCTAAATGTACTTACTTTACTACTAAATAAAACCCACCTTAAAAATCAATTTCGAGGGATTTAATCCAAGATTATATCTACCTAATCACTCGCATTTTAATCTGATTTGAGTTTTAAAATAACATTTTCACCTATTAAAACCCATTCCACCTAAAATCCATTCCACCTAAATCCATTTAAATGTATTGATATTTTCTGTTGTAGTTTTGTTCAGCTTTAAAATGTCTAACTTTAGTTCAACCTTACTTTTATTATTATAAAAATTGTATTAGTAGTCCACAATGTTCTGCTTTGCCACAATGTGTCCAGTTTTTAGTGAATTGTAATAGCTTGTAGTTTGCAACAAAATTAATTTAAAGGGTAATTTATCTGAATAAAGATTTATACGATTGTAATCTGACTGATCGTACTTTTCGATTTAGTACCACTCATACAAAATAATTTACCCCATAAAGCAGTGCCACTGCATATTTATATTTCATTACCATATCACAAGTTTTATGCTGTCGAGATATGTACTGAACATTTTATCGGTTATTAGTAATTTATAATGTAAACTTTTCAAAATAATTTTGTAGAAGTAAAAGTACAAATTGTGCTAACTCCATTAAGATCTTTAGTAGAAGTTACATAAACTTCTCCCACAACTGAACTAGTGAACTACAATTAAAGCTGTGTAAAGTATAGTGAATAACCGGCCAGACTAAAAGGCCCATCCGCCCCACCAGCCCTACCCCGAAAAACCTAACCTAATTTTTCATTATCTAACCTAAACTGATAGGGTGGGGCGGATTTACATTAAAAACGGGTTTTGCCCGTATCGTAATTGTCTACTTCGATAAATTGTGCATGTCTCTGATATTTTCACGAAAGCATCAAAATTAACCAAAAATTAACACAAAAGTTATACAAGAAATTCTTTTAGTCTGGCGGCCGGTGAATAACCACCTAATTTGCATTCAAATATTGCCTTTGAAATTGTGGTACCCCTGATCGGAATAGTCCTCCTGCCCCTTTAAAAAAACTCGCCTTGTCTACTCATCCCCTGTATCGCAGTACTTTTTACACTGAAGTTTTGAGTCGGAATTTACACAGATTTGCAAAGCCCTACGATTTTACAGGTAGTCAGCACGGGTTATTTATGCTTACCCAAACAAAGCAGATTTAAGAAAGATTGCATAAAGTTGGTAATCCAGTATTTAATTCAAAAAGGTTGTACATTATTAAATAGGTAAGAAATATTCCATTAACATTAGATTTTACTCTAAAATAATAAATTAATTTTAAGTTTTATTTAATTGCCGTGAGAATTCAGGTAATTTGGAGTTTAGGCTTGTTAATGCATTCGTTTTTTAAAATTTTGGGCCAGCAAGGTATTTCCGATTGCAGAAATGAGAACTATTATCAAAAAACTGAAAAAACCCTGACATAAGGTTGAAACTTTGTACTGAGTTATCCTAATTTCATTGAGTATTTATGTAGTCATTGGGAAAACAAAATTGGGTATGATTAAATTTAAAATACAGACATTGAAATAAAAGTTATTTTTAATAGGCTTTTTTAGTTATAATATTGAAGTTTTCAGTTATTCTAAATATTCTTTCTTTTAAAAAATAATTATTTTAATATATTTTCATTGATTAATTTTTTTTCTTATTAAGCTTATTAATTGCATTTTTATAATAATAATATAGCTTCAAAAATTGGGTTTGCTAATCTAAAAAATTAGATAATAGGGAGAAATTTAATTATCATGCACAATGCACATTATCTTTTTTTACATCCTATCTTTTCTATTTATGCATTCATTTTTACAGAAAATGGAATTTACAGTATGTGAACGGAATTTCGAGTTTCAAGCATGCACAAACAACTCCATGAAGGGATACACTGAGTAATTTCCCACGGAAATTAAATAATATTTGTTTCTTATCGCCTACCTTTTCTGTTATTCCAAATGGAATAGCGTTCGTAAGCAGCAAGAAGAACAGATTTAAAATGATCTATTAAATTTGAACTTAAATGGTAATGTAAAAGTTTATCTTTTAAGCTGTTGAACTTAACATTTTCAAACTTCTTTAATGTTTCATAAGATTTCTTTAGTTTCTCTTCCAATATTGGTGTGGATGGTGGGAAGCAAGCGTAGTAGTGACGAAGCAATTCCGTCAAACTTAAATAAGCGTTTCTGATGTCCGCTTTTAATTCTGGGGCCAATTGATCTAAAATAAATGACAAAGTATTTTCCTAGCAATATGTTTCATGAACTATATGGAAGTTACTTTGTGTAGACGAAAATATTAACTAACGTTCATTGGTGACTTTAACATCAGCCATGAGAGCTCCCCCGGGTCTTAACTCATCCAAAATCTTGACGGCTGTGACGGCATCTAATAGCAGAGGCTTCCCACCCCAGCGCATCAAGCATTCACGCATCTGCTGCGAAGTGTTGATAATCTGCTCTGGAGTAGCAACATCAGTTCTGTGGTCAGGTATCGGACCATTCAGGTATCTATCAACTCGCCTTAAGCTTAACTTGGTGTCAGTTCTTTCCGTGACCTCAGACAAATCTTCAAAATTGTCCAGCTTTTGCTATTCCCATGAAAATAATTTAATCGCACGTGTAAATAGAAATCAGAGATATCAATTATTAATTACAGATACATTATTGCCAATTACCCTTTTCTTAGGAACAGCAGAGTTTTTATCACACGCCTTGAGAACCATAATTGAGTGATGATTAAATCTGAATAAAATAAAGGATTCTTTTTGCACTGTTCATACGCAATTTTAATTTTGGCAACATTTAAAACTATTGGAATTTATAGTTACCTTTTAATCATATTTTTATGAACTCCTTCAGTAGGATTACCGATCGGATTAGTATCACCGTCCTCAGATTCAAAATATGGACCGACTCGTTCTATTTCTTTCTTCATCTCTTTGTCATCTACTTTAGCGCAGTCGGAGAAAAGCTCTTTAGGCTGAGGGAGTCGATCTCGGTGAAAATAATGAGACTGGAAGAATTTTGTCCAAAATTGCGACTCAGTCATTTGCGAGGGAACACACTCAATGTGCTTCCTCTTCACAGCTGGGTACGTTTTGAAAATTGAAGTAATGACATCCGTTGTGAGATTATACCGGATTCCGTTTGCTCCGTCTGTTTCTGGATGAATGTTGGACTGTAATATTTCAAATGTGAAAAAAATAAAAATCCGATCAGATGCAAACAGAAATTAGATTGCGTAATTTTGCTCACTAGGAATCCTGAAGAAACTCCAGTTTCTTGGACGGCATTAGCGGCTGTTGGATTTGACATATACTGCAGAGCGTGAACAGTCCAGAATTCATCTGATGTTATTATGTTTTCGATCACGAGATCCTGGAAAATACATAATGTTAGGTTGAAGGATGAACTCCAATAATAAAAGTTGTATGAATGAAGACACTGGAAGTTACACATTAAATTATATTTATTAAATTATTAATTCCATTTAGATTCTACTATTCTACCTTGTACAGCTGGAGCAACTCTGGATTTTCACTGAGTAGTCGATTCTTTTCTTCCAGTTCTCTATTGATTTTTCGCCGGAATTTTGGAAGTAATTGCATCAGAAGCTCTTTAACTTGATCTCTGTCGTTATACTGACCGGAAGCCCCATTTGGATTAACAAAATGAAAAGTAAAGGTAGAATTATCATACAGAACTATTTGCAGTTGGATTTTGGGTTTTCCTTCTGGAGAAATTTTCTGGGATTTGATGTCCGAATACTTGTGAGACATTTGCATTTGTTCTTTATGAAACCAGGTCAGTCTTTCCGACAAAATATAAAGCACTCCGTCATCTTTCTTGTGCTTTACATTCGGCATTTGCAGCAGAATTTCCTCAGAAGTCATACTGGAACTAGAATTGTCAATCACATCATTTTAACATTCATTCAAAAATTTAAACATCGACAGCATAATAAATATAATAAAGTCACAAGTTCTATTGTGACAAAACAATTATATTTCAATCTTTTACCTTCATAATAAATAAATTTCAAATAAATAAATTGTAGTAATAATAATAATAATAATAATAATAAGTAGGTTATATCAGTAAAAAGATTAAAAATTTAAATCATAAACGTGGTTTAAAATTTAAAATTAAAAAAAATTAGCCATTCAATCATCAATGAAATTAAAAGGAAAACAGCCGACCAAAGGAATATGACGATCACTGAAGCTATCAGGAGGAGACCACGATAAATATTTTGACAATTTTGATAAATTGCAAGTTAAGTAAGCAATGTTGACGATTGACGATGATGAAAGCCCCACACACTCAGGGAGCGGAATACGGAATGACAGTTTAGTAAGTAAGTCACTAAAAATAAACGAACGCGTAGCGAAAGGAAAGGGGGTTCAACAAATATTTATGAATTAATTCAAATTTTGCGCCAAAAAGTTTGATCCTTATTCATATTTGTATTTATTCTTGCACAAGACGATATCATTCCATTCTATTCTCATTCTGTCATTTCATTTTCATAATAATTTATAAGGATGTGAGATGTGATGGTATTTGTTATTGACATCGACACGACATGAGTAGTTGAGGTACATTTCATTTCAATTAATTGATTGAATTAGGATTGAATTAAAGACAATTTAAAGATTTTTGTCTCTCATAATTATTAGATGATTTGATACTAAATTATGTTAATAGATTTGATGCACGCAGTGCCATATACGCACCCTAAATTCAACTGAGATACATTATAATTATAACATTAAAACTGATTAATTTTAACTTAAACTAGACAAAAATGTGAACAGAAAGGATAACAAAAATGTAAATATTATTTCATCTATAATATAGTCAATAAAACAATGTGAAAAAATGTCACAAGCGCTTAACTGTAAATCTCTTGAAAAAACATTAATTTCTAGTATTTCTAAGGGGTTATTAGATAACCAGTTGTGCATAAGCGTCCATCATGTAATCATGTCATACAACGTTAATTATTTTACATAAATTCATTAGTTGGGTCGTTCCGGACACCTTGACCAAGTCCCTGACGGGAGAATAGTTTTATTTACTTTTAGTTTGACAATATTTATCATGTGGTCAAGAAATATTCTATTTAAATGGATCGAACAACCATGTAAATAGCGATTGCTAACTTTTCATTTACATTAAAAACAGGTTTTGCCCGTATCGTAATTGTCTACTTCGATAAACTGTACATGTCTCTGCTATTTTCACGAAAGCATCAAAATTAACCAAAAATTAACACAAAAGTTATACAAAAAATTCTCTCGATATTGGAAATACTAAACAAATGGGTTCTATTCCCACCAATAAAATTCCCTTGTTCCTCCCCCATCCCAAAATTCGTGGACATCTCTAACCAAAAACTCGAGTCTAAAATTCAAATTCAGGTTGAAGAGAAACTGGAACATTTCATGAACAATAAAGGATTCTCTACTCAGCTTTTCCCCACAGTAATGAATAACGACACAAATCAATTCTACATTTGTGTCCTTTTTTAACTGTTTTAAAAGATTTTCGATATACTTCAGCTGCAGAGCGTTTTCATTGTACAAGTGAGCGATGAGTCTGTACAAATTAATTCTTTCCTTCTTTGCTTCAGTTGACTGTAATGCACAATTAATAATTATTTAAATAAGGAACACATTGAAGACAGGTATAATCAGTTTTTAAACAGATTTTTACTGTAAATATTTATCCCAATTAGTATACCTCTAGGAAAGGAGAAAGATTTTCTTGAATGCCGACACTGCTAGCAACTCCAACCAATTTTGCATAAATGCTGATGTAAATTGAATCATGTAGGGATTTTTCTATTAATAGGTCTATGATCTCTTTGCAGGAATCCTCTTTCAGAAGTTCGAGCCAATTTCTGCTAAGGGTCTCGAAATTTTGTTCGTTGATTCGGTTTAAAATGCTACGTGCCTATAATAGATTAAAATAAAGCATCATTTTGTAATTTTACACACATTTTATTATATTACATGTAAATGAATTGTTGATTGTGAAATATCCACAATCAATTGATTGTGGGATATATGACCTTGCAAAGAGGTTTTTGACTTACAAAAGTTATAAATATTTATTTTCCATAACATTGATTACCTTAAAAAACCTTAGATCATATTACACATATAATATTTGCATATAAATAGTAGTATAGTAGTTGATAGTCAAGTCAAGATTCATAGCGGATATAATGATTTAATTAAATGCGAAAAATAATGAAAACAATAAAAATTGTCATGTACATTTATTTATGCTATGCTTTACTATAGTTATGCATGCACAGATTGCACACAAAGACACAACGCAATAAAAAAGAAAGGTAGAAACAAAAGGCATTTATCAACGAACCTTTCTCAATGACCTATCCCTACGTCCCCTGACAGGGAACATGACAGGTCTCTCTTCAGGGCTACCGTCCGCACTGAAAAGAGGAATAAAATCCATTTATTAGTGAAATTAATTTCACTTTCGATCAGAAAGGTTGTTTTACAAAATACCTTAAATCAGCATCTTCCATGATTAAAATAAATAAAATTTCAGTAAACGAGAATTTGAATTTCCTTCTGTCTGTCTCACAATTCCCGCAAAGAGAGATTCACGAGCGGAGTTCAAATCAGTTGACTGGCGTGACGGCGGTGTATCGCTAAATCCAAAAACAGCGTCCAATTTTGTCCGAGAAAGTTTAATCAGTGAAGACTAAAGCAAAATGGCTGCTCAATTTATGACAAGAATTGGTCAATTAGGACTTGGGATTGCTCTGGCTGGAGGCGTTGTCAACTCTGCTTTATATAATGGTAAGGAAAATAAACTCTTTTCTACCGGTGTGCGTGCAGTGGCAGAGGCAGATTATGATGCAATAATACCTATTCAGAAATGAAATTGGCTTTTCATCCAAATTGTATTCTTTTATTAGTACCAGATTGAAATCAGTTACTTAAATTAACAAATTGTGACATTGATTACAGTTGACGGAGGTCACAGAGCAGTTATTTTCGATCGTTTCTCCGGCGTGAAGCGGGATGTTGTCGGAGAAGGAACACATTTCTTCATTCCTTGGGTTCAACGCCCAATTATGTTTGACATTCGGGCGAGACCGAGAAACGTGCCCGTGATCACTGGTTCAAAAGATCTGCAAAATGTGAACATCACACTGCGTATCCTATTTAGACCAATTCCCGACGAGTTGCCAAGAGTGTACACCACCTTGGGTGTTGACTACGACGAAAGAGTTTTGCCTTCCATCACTAATGAAGTATTGAAGGCGGTCGTTGCCCAGTTCGATGCTGGAGAACTCATCACCCAGCGAGAAAACGTCAGTATGAAAGTTAGCGAGGCTTTAACAGAGAGAGCCGGGCAATTCGGATTAATTCTTGACGACATTTCCATCGTATGTCCATTTTCAATTCTTTAAACTCAATTTAATTGAAACCTATGAATAATTTGTGGACATATTGATTTTCAGACACATTTGACATTCGGTAAAGAGTTCACACAAGCTGTGGAGTTGAAGCAAGTGGCCCAGCAAGATGCAGAAAGAGCTCGCTTCCTCGTTGAAAAGGCTGAACAGCAGAAAAAGGCGGCAATCATTTCAGCCGAGGGCGATACTCAGGTCAACTTACTTTACTCATGGATATTGTTAATGTTTCTGGATATTTTTCATTGATCTCAGTCAGTCAGTCAATGTCAATCTCATCTCTTGTGATAATACCTGTGTGTATCCAAATCCAATTTTAAAACCCTTTTCCATAATAATAACACGTATAGGTATGTATTATGAATGGTAACAATACCTCCCAATTACTACAAAATACTATAAACATTTTAACGATGATAGAAAGCCTTTTTTGGAAATATCTCTGTAAAATATGCTTATGCGCAGTAGTACCTAAGTAAATAGTATAGTAAGTAATGTAGTACTTAATAATATTGTATATTATATTGTTTTTGTACAGGCTGCGACTTTACTAGCGAAATCCTTTGGCGATGCAGGGGAAGGTTTGGTGGAGCTACGTCGAATCGAGGCGGCGGAAGACATTGCCTACCAACTGTCCAAGTCTCGTAACGTGATTTACCTGCCCACTGGCCAGTCGACTCTTCTCAACCTTCCTGTGTCAGCTTAAATTCTTTTGTATTACCTTCGTCGTTCCTGTTCAATTGAATTGTATGCCTTCTATTTGTTGTAGTCGTGGAATAAAGTTTTATGGATGTGCTAAGTGCTGAGCAAATACTCATTTCTTCATTGCATTACCATTACACAAGATTTCCCAACATGACGGAATTGAATTGAGATGCAGACGAACAACATTCTACAGCAAGTAAGGTGCATAATAATAATGTAGTCATCATCACAAGAGTCACACAAGACGAGAGAGACTTTTCATGGCTCATGTTTTGTTTAATAGTTTTTATTTTCTTAGTCGTGGTTCGTCTCCTACGCTCTGCTTCGAATGTACTTGCTTACAAATTCTACAAATGTACATTACTGTTCAAAGTTACAATGCTTTGCTTACTCGTAGTAATACAATAGAACAGGAGTAAAGTTAAATCTTATTACAATGTAAACGTAATGTGTTAAAGTTTAAAGAAAGTTACATCTATTATTATTTTACATCTCACAGAGCAGATTGACTTGACTGTCCTTTCGTTTTAGTTAGCATTTCTACACTCACCAATCATAAAAGTACCTTTTTGTGTAGGAGTATTCGGTACTTTTACACACGTACATACTTCATATCCATTTCTATTATATACATCTTACGCTTTGGATACAATTGGGAAACGTATGTAAAGTGCTAGAACAATATGGTACAGGTACTATATTAGGAAATAATACCCGGACGCAATTTATTCCTTTATAATATAATCAGGGGTAGGATATCCATTTACCAAAAACTTGTAATTACTTACAGGCATGTTCAAACCATTTTTAGTAGGCATAATTAAATGAACATTAATAATTTATACGGAAAGAATTTACAAAATCTTGAGTAAACTAAAACTTGAGTTGACTAAAAAGAAAGATTTGTATAGCTACTTTTGCTTCATTGAAATGTATAATTTCATCGTATATAGTAATTGTATAGATAATGGTAAAAGCGTAAAAGTAATAAAAACAAAGTTTCAAAACTATTATAATCTATTCTTCCAGAAAATAAACATTACTGCTGCATAATGGAATGTCTTGTCGTATGGAACAAATTCCCCTTTTAAAATAAATATCCCATCTCTTTCTACCATATTATTTTGGACGAGAGAGAAGGAATATTTAGCCAAGTGTTTACGTATACTATGTGTCTAGATAGTCTAGAGTCTAGAATTTATTCAGCTACATTACGTTTGAGTTGTAGTTCGCGTTCCTAATCTACACAATAATATATTATAGCAACTTTGTTCACATGTTTCTAGGTATACATGAATATTACAGATATTTACCGACACGTTGAGATTTTATGGTTTTCTTTGCGTATGTACATACATACATTTACATTACACCTATTCTCTATGTGAATGCAAGCATGCCGTAGCGCAAGAAAAAAATTCAGTTTGGTTAGGTTTACTTAAGTTAGCTATAAAAATTCTCGTCCCTCTTCACTGAAACTCCGTTCGACGCTCTCGTAATTGTAATACTCAAGATTATGGTAGGTTGTTCCCACTCCTGGTGGACTCCGAAGTTCTTCCGGGTAGTAACTCAACTTCGGAGACGGTTGCTGATGCTGTGGCGGAGGAGGTGGAGGAGGCCAAAGGTTTGGCGGTTGTGGCCATATTTGGGGACTCCACAATTGTCCCTCATATGCTGATACTAAACACAATTATTTTACATTATTAAATGCAAATTAACCTAAAAGTAAACTTATATATAATATCATTCCTCTTTTCACTAGCATTTTGCTGGGTAACTAATGCGGTTTTTTTACATGTGTTTTGTACCTTTTTTGAGACTCTCTCAAAAATTCTTAACTTGCGTCTCACAAATAATCTACTTTATAAAATTGATAAGCCTGGCTTGGCTAGGGATATATTTATATTATAGCAATTGAATCTATAGTATTATGTGAGTTATGTTTGTGACATAGTGACATCCCGCGATGAAATGCCCTCAAAATTTGCTATTTTAAAATACTATGAAATTCGGAATGCAGTGACAATTCATAACATCAATTCTTTGGAATGAAAAGACTGACATTAAAAATCACATTATTGACTAAATATGCTTTTTAGCTCGCCCGAGGAAGCGAGCTTATAGAACCGCACAGTCCGTCCGTCCGTTCGTTCGTATACACCATAACTTTCGATCGCATTAGCGGATTTTGACCAAACTTGGCAAAAACGTTGCATATGGACCTGTGACGAACCCTATTGATTTTGGTGCAAATCGGTTCACAGGTTTCTGAGATAGCTTGCGCTCACTTTGTCTTCATTTTGATAGTCAAAGTGAAAAATAGGCATGAAAAATTGGGATTGTGCTTCTAATATATTGTTAGC
>JABASH010004178.1:0-14662 GCA_019776445.1 Tomocerus maximus | reverse complement strand
TATAGGCTGCACTCAAACTCACTTATATTCATTTCCAGGAAAATCCCTCTAGAATCCCGTCGTGCGAATTTGTTCGCATTTTGTTAAGGGCGGGTTATAGTGACGGGCTCGTTAATAATATTATGATGGGGTTGCATTGCAATTTTTGCATATTACAAAATCAGCCAATACTTGCTACATGCCAACCTTTCAAAAGTAAGCCTTAATGTTGGTGGCCCAAAGACCATGTATCACGTGTTTGTCGGTGTAGATATAGACTATTAATAAAGTAAAGCTTCGTGCGCGTGCGGTGGGAGATTTTATTACGTGGAGCATGCGCCCGTCACTCATGGTTTGCTTGATGGCTAGACTGATTGTACCTTCACACGTGGTTTACGTGTACCGTCGCTCGTGATTTCCGTGAATCGTGGTTTATAAAGTGCACCGTAGAAGGATTTAAGATTAGCATTCTTCTTCTACGAGCGAAGCGAGGGCGCGAAACTTAAAATGTATGTTCATTGTTGGTGGCCTAGTTTATAGAATAAATGTATAGGGGAAGTATGTATGCTTCTTTTATACAAACATACCAAAATTCCTTTAAAGATGCATTAAATCCGGGTAACTACAATTTCTTCATGTTTTTAGGTTTTACTGAAAAATTAGCAGCACACTGCTTAACATTAGTTTAGTTGAGGTTATGATGACATGTGAAGCTGAATGGGTAGTTGTATGTAAATTATGGGCACCATTCATTAATTTAGAAGGCATATTCTACTTTAGTGTATATTCTATTAGATTAATAGCTATTTGGCATTAATTTAAAAGAGCCATTAAATGCCACGCAATTTGTTAGTAAGTTGTTTGATATAATGATAATACTGCAATCACGGTTATAGGAAACTTTTAGAATACTTTAGTTATGAAGTCTTAGCGGAGAGCAGAACACAAAAAATAAATCCTGATTGGTAATTGGTAGTATGCAGTGTTTATGGTTAGCCCTGTAGTTCTGCTGGCAATGGAACTTGAAGAAAGTCATCCAATCCATTCCTTGATGATGCTTTTGCTATCGCATTTGTCTTCCAAAAGTTCCACACAAATTGAGCGCCCAAACTCAAAGTTGTCTGTATAATAAACCCACTTTACCCACCGACAAGACTGCCGAAAAATTAAATATTATGGGATTCGAAATTAGAAACTAAGCATTATGTATGATGATTATAGTTAACTGATCTGTTAATCTGCATGAAAAGTCTTTTGTCGGCAATTTATGTTTAAACTGGAAAAGGCAAATTGCAGTAATTTTAGCAAATAGCATTTTTTTTATTTTTCCTTTTTTACAAAAATTTACATTCATTTTATTTGAAATTCTAGTATGACTAAGCACTATGCGAAAATACTACGAAATATAAATATCATCTCATTGCCTACAGTTCGTAGTTCATCCGTCTTGGCTTATATTTTATTGATGGACTTTCAATTGCTATAAACTTGAAAGTGACTAGAAAGCCCGTAGAGTTAAGATTATGTAGATGATTTTTAGTCTTCGTCACCTGCAATTCCTTGACATTTCTTGATTGCCATTTTCATTCTTATTGTACAAACAAAGTACAAACGTTCCTTTTGAAATTCTTCGATCATTTTACATTTTATTATTGAATATTTAACGTTTTTGAACTAGACAGTTATAGGCAGAATAGTTTAATGGCTTTCTTCCATGTCAGATGTACTATAATAGATTTGAGAGGTCTTCCATTTCAAAATATAATTGATTACAAGAAACTGGAAACTTAGCGAACAGCGAACACTTCGAAGCTACATAATATACAATACAGTATCCATTGGCGGAATGCTAATACATCGTCACTATCAGCAGGATTGAATGTCGTTTAGAAATTCATTTTTGATATAATATGTGCATTGTGAATATAAAATAAAAATTCTAATATTGGGAATGGGACTGTTAAAGATTCTGTTTTGATTTTTGCCTGTTACCCACTAATATGAAATTGGAATCATCTTGACAGTTATTTGTAAGCTACATATGCAGCTAAAAAGTAATTTACATTGAAAAGGTTTTACATAACCTATAAACATAGCAAGTTACATAATTCACATAATTAACAGGTATAGGTAGGTACATAACCTATCAACACTTAACATGATAAATTACATAATTTACATTAACAGGGTTTACATAAACATACCATACAATCATAATATTCATAATTACAATGGAAGTTTCTGTACGACAAAAAGTAAAAGTAAGTCTTTTTAGCATGTACATTTTAATTGTGCAATAGTATTATTTTAAAATAAATTCCAAAATGAAACGGAATGTTAATTCACAAAAATTGCAAACCAATTATCTAGTTTTTGAACAAGCTTTTGTTTTGAATAAAAGATATATCTTTAGCGTAGCATGTCAGTTATATTTTTTGTCGGGTAACATTAATTTTGACTGGATTATTGTTATAGAGTCTTATATGCTTGACAGTTGACCTCAAAGGGATACGTTTAGCAAACGTAGAACATAATTAAGAACGTATCAATTTTTTCAAAATATCTTAACAGGTCAACTTCCATTATTTTTATATAGGTATGCGAATATAATGCGTTTGCTAATCTAATAGGTAGTTACATTTTCTATATTTCTCAGTTTTTGTGCTCTACTTTTGTTATATCAGCATGTTATCACATACATTTACATCATATAATTACGACAGACGTGATTTAGTTAATGTATGCAGATTTCTGTCCTTATAATTAGCATAATTATAAGCATCACAATACATTGCTCTCTCTACAGATGATTATCTTGTTCTCATTTTATAAGACTATAATAATATATCATGGATGTTCTTAAAACAAAGACTTACTAATTAATCAACAGCAGCTTGGAATAAATGCTTTCAATCTTTAATAGCTATAAGTCTATTGGCAATATCAAAAGAGTTTCCGTCAGGCCGTACAGAGAACACATGGCCAGAACCAACTTCAGTCACTCTGAGAAATCCGAATTCATCGATTCCCGAAATACTGCACTCCGCATAAGATCCCTCAGAAACTTCCACATTCACTGTATTCCCATCGCCAATGTCATGAATCCAGTTCTCGGTGTACAAATTCAGAATTTTGTCCAGTGGTCCATTTTCAACTGACTCGAGTAACTTTTCCAATTCTGATAAAGTAGTTGCGATGACCTTCTCGCATGTTAGCAATTTATCTTTCTTCGCACTGCTGGCTGTGTTATTCGACCCTGGATGCAGGGCAGAGTTCAGGCACGCGGTTGGATAAGCGTTTGATACGTTCACTCCGATTCCCAGGTTGACAACCGCATTGTGCCCTTCCACCCGGGTGTTCACTAGGATCCCACCTATTTTTTGATCCTCCAGATATATATCATTAGGCCATTTAACACGCAAATTGATATCCTAAAAGTCACAATCAAAATAAAAACAGCATAAATTATTTTTTTATTTGGAGTACACATCTCAATAATTATTATTATTGCTTCTGACAAATTTAATTTTTTACTTTGTGGTTTGGTACGGCTAAAATTACAGCAAGGGCAGCAATGTGTTGCAAAAGGCTGATTCTTCTTCCCATTTGACAATCTAGGCTTACGTTCAATTGAACCGCAAAACAAGCGCAACCCTCCGGGCTCAGCCAAACATTTTTACCTCGACCTGTAAATTATATTTCAGATTTATGAAAATCCAAAGTAGATTTATAAATACTTGAAGTGAGAACTATTACCTTTCCCTGCAGTTTGTCTTCGGGCAATAACGACTAACCCATGCTGAAGAGGGTGGCCATTTAATACGTTCATGGCAGAAGTAATTACGTCGGTGTATAGTACAAGGCGACCGATTTCTTTTGAAGTTATGTTCTACAAAATAAAAACGTCTCTTATTTAATTGCGAGCTAAAATGAGAAATAAATTAGAAAATTGAAAATTATCTCATCCAATTTACATCAAAATAATCTAAAGTTGAAAAGTTTTGTGGACATTCAAAGTACTTGACAGGAAATCTCATGTGACTAGGCAGAGACCCTTTTTCGCCACGAGGAGTAAATTCGACAGTTAATTCTGCCTGCTGAATTGTAGACGGAGTAGCTGACAAAAAATCCATAATTTTCTACAGAGTAAAAATAAACCAGTTACTATTTATTATTATTACTTATAGTTTACATTAGAATATGTGTCCAAGTTTCCATTTCAGTTTTCATATTTTATAGTCAGGCTGAAGATAAGCTGCCAAAATAAAAAATAATCAGATAAGTTGGGATTTATTTTCTCAATTTTTAGTTTGAGACTCCTTGAGAGTTTGTCATTTAATTTCAAACCGTAGATTAGCAAAATTATATATTTATTTAGAAAGCTCTTTCAAAATCATTCAGCCTGTCTGAAAAATAATTTTACCAATCTAATCTAACATTTAAACATATTTAAGTGAACGACCTTGTGATCTCCTAAAAGATACCCAGGAGAATATTCAGGAGCTTTGATTCGTGTGCAATCGATTCCTAAACTTTGGCTAAGGATTATTGACAAAAGAGCAAGGCAACTGTCTTCTTCCATAGAACTCTCGAAATGGACCTGCAAATGTCACATTAATATATAAATAAATGAAAATGAATTATTAAAAATTATTTAATTTAAATTTAATAAAAATTAATTTAAAAACAAAAACAGTAAAATCTTATTATCTGTAATAATTAAAAAGTTGATAAATTGTTTAAAAATCAATAAAAACTTAAAAATAATTAAAAATTAACAAAATTAAAATTGAGTAAAAAATAATTAAAAATAAACAAAAGCATTGTATTATTGAAAATTGGAAAGCCAGTGACCGCACCTGAGATAGAATGGCCTTGCCACCCAAAGCTCCTCCGTCTAACTGAATGATGGCAGTTTCGTGACTTCCCTTTACTTTTCCAAATACGGACACAGTCAAAGGTCGTGAATATCCTTCGGAATCGTTTGTTTCGAGCACTCTTTGAAAATCCGAAGGCGGGTGATTGTCTTTTGATTCCGGAGCAATTCCCCAAGTGCAATTGGACACGAAGAGTGGATGGGTTATGCTCTGAGATGCTCCATACTGAATTATCTTCTTTGATTTCTCCAGAACTAGTTTGGCAGGAGTAGAATTCGCCGACGGCTTCCCTGTCGGTCCAAATGGATGGGTTTCACAGCACCAAGCCAGGAGTTTCCCTCCATCCCCAAGGAATTGTAAAAGAAGGGAAATATGGGAATTGTCCGGAATTTTCCCGGAAACCACTAAAAGAGCCGTTTGGTCAGACCACCCACCTACGACCAGCTGATCCCAGCGAATGTCATAGATAACGTAGCGATCATTGGCCAGCATCGCTTTTAACACGCCCGCTATCTCCTGGCGACGCTGATCGCCTTCGCAGAGCACCAAAATGTTTGGAGGTTTCCCCAACCGATTCGGACTTTTTTTGACCATCCCGCCACTTCCCTTTTTCGGAGACGCGGACAGCGACAAACTCAAAGGAGACTTCGTGATCGGCTTGGCCAAGTTCGTCGTTGGACTCTGTAGACGACTCAAAGTTGTATTATCCGTCGGGGTGGACGACAGCGAGTCGTACGATTGTCCTCCGGATGTGACTAGAGTAGTTGGCTTTCTTCCAGACTGGAGCAACAATTCCTGTTTCTGAGCAGTGGAGACCGACTCCTTCGAGTCTTCTTCATCTAATGACATCGACTTCGAACACAATAACAAAGACGCGAGACTTGAAGAGCGATTTGTTAAACCCGACAGACTTCCACTGCAGAAACTACTCACCCGCCGGCGAGTCACATTCGGTTTCTACAAAAACGAATTTACGTGAATGAGTATAATCCACAACATAACTACAATATTATAATAATGTCGTCGACCGTCGACATTTATTTATCACTCCTCCAAAAATACGGAAGGGAAGGAATAATTTTTTCCGCCTGTTTTAGGGAATAGGAAACATTCTGACCGGAAAGGAAGCTGAACTTTAATATCAGCCTCTGCCAAATGAACATGATATAATATTGCATAGGAAGATCTTACATCAGCTGCGGGGATTGTAGCGACGGAACGTTTCTTGGGCGATCTTTCATACCAATTCGGTAGTCTTTTGACAACATCAATTTCTGATTCTTCTACTGATTCTTCATTGATAGTTGTAATGTCATGTTTAGAGGCGTCATGGGAAAGATTTGTCTTCGGAGTGTTCGACGCTGGAACTGAAGTCTCTCGATTTTCGTAAATTCCTGATACACATACATTTAGCATATTAGTATGCATTTCTATATTGATCTCGGCAAATGACCCGAAAGGGAATTGATTTGTAATTCCTGTCCCGTCACTTCGAAACATTTTTAGAAGTTATTACCTGAGGACAGTCTTCTTAAATCTCCAGGAGTAAGAGCGGTTTGCTTATTTAGAATTTCACTCCGTGATATTTGAGTGCCCACTGTCCCTTCACAATTGATTGCTGAAAACACAAAATTCTTTGTACAATAATGTCACCAAGTGTCCAGATAATATAGTTGATCACATTCATCTATTGTACTGTGTTGTCTGTGTTTGCAGTTTATGTATGCAATTGAATTTTATTGTGCTCAGCTCACTCGTGAGTCTGTAGACCCTCCATCCACCTTCCAAAATAATTTGCCCGAGTCGAAAAATATGCATCAATTCGATTACTTGTTCTGTGTCAGACAGTAAGATCAGGGCCAACTCAGCTCCACATTTCCAGGCTGTGATATGACCGAATTGGTGAAACTGAAATAATTAAATGAAATCATTATTTTGCTTGTGCAGAATCATAAACACTTATTTGTAGCTAACAGTATGTAATATGTAACATATGATGCCATCAGCTACATGTCACTTAACACAACCCTAAATGGGAATATGTATTTTTGATTTAAATCACCTGTTCGTTAGTTAATTACATTGCAATTCTAGTATAAATTGTAAAAATTGTCTTGCATCTTTATCTTTATTGTTTATAAACTTTCATTCACACATGGCTTTTCACTTTGGTTTGAATTACGTTGAACTTGTACTTGCATGTACATATGCATAACGCATGTTTGCATTTAGTGTTTGCATTGCATTGCACGTATTAGATCCATTTCCTTATGCTACTCTTGCTTGGCTCTGTGATTCTCTAGGACACTTTAGTTAAAATACTGAGACAAGTAATAGTGTGTGTGGAGTGCAGTGCAGTGCACATAACTAACAATTTACAGCTTTTCAGGCTGAAGTGCTAAACGATACATTTTGAGAAAAGAGATTTCACGACACAACAGCGGGCAGGGGCTAAGGGAAAGTGTGCATAAAAATAATAAAAATGGAATAATTGAGGAATATAAGCATCCGAAACTCCTCCAGTTTCCTTACACCTTACTACATATAAACCTAAATGCTTATTTTAGAATAACATGCTCATGCACTTTCATGCTTTTCAAGCTGTGCTGTCTGCAATAGTTTTTCTTATACCAAATACCGTGCAGTACGAAGATTTGATGCTTAAAAGAAACGTGATTTTGTGCACATTTTGTAGCCCTTCAATTCTAATCCATTGTCTGATTCAAGTATCTTTGCTGACTCTTTTCTATATTCTAAGTTGTAAAGTGCATGGCCATTGCATACTCAAATTGCTTCACAAAATGTAGACCACTATCACATTTTCGTTCCTTCTCCTGATCTTCGACTGGCTGACTGGCTGACCTAAAAATTTCCTTTACTACTTAAAAGTAGGAAAGGTAGTGACATTGAACTGAGTGGGATTACCTTCCTATACTGGTGTTTCAGAGTAGAACCCGGCTCGGCTTCAAGCAAGATGTAGAACATGTTACCGCCTTCATCTTTGGTGTCGCAAGTCAGGCCCGTCTTCTGCACCGTTGTCCCTCGAAAAGCTGTCCAATCGTGAAGCTCCACAATTTGCTACAATAAACCCACGTTTTACATAAAAACACAGATATGAGAATTATTAGTCAAAGTAAACCAGGAAAAGTGCCGTCCCTAACAAAATAATTGCATTTTAAAATGCTTACCTAAGTTTAGTGGTTTAAAAATCTCGGAACTCATAATTATTATTATTTTACATTTTTATGAACAAAAGTACAATGCAGTGCTTTCTTGGCGGAGAAAGAAAGCAAAACTGATATAACGATAGGGGATCATAAAAACAGTGATGTTTTGGGACCCTGGGGTTGTAAACGACGCGTGCTACTGAAGGTTTTACGTCTTTAGACCCTACTGACCCTAGGGTGTTAAAATGTGCTCTATTCCAGATCTACATTTATTTTTATTGAATAATTTCTAAAATGCAACTCCGAGATGGTCAAAACGCAAAGGCGATTTAAAAAAGGTGATTACGTGTGGAAAGAGGACAAGTGCCCGGGTTCTGTCTTCCTCCCACAAAAGTTTCCTTTTCCTGACAGTGCTGTGGTTGTAGCAGAGATCGGAGATTTGTCTGGTGGAGCCATAGCTTTTGTTGCTCCCTGCTGCACTGACATTGCTGCTGCTGTTCTGCAAGTAGTTGTTGTGCAGCTGCTGACTGCTGCTCCGACTCGGGTGTTCCGACAGAAAGTCCCGTCTGGGGGAGGAGAAGTTGCTGTTGGACACACTCACACTGCTGCTCCGACTGACAGCCCGACTCGGGCTTTCTCCGAAACTGTAAGAACTTTCACTACGACTGACTCCGATGAAAGTGTTGGCTGCAGAGCTGCTGCTGGTGATGATGTCACTCGAGTCATCACTCACGTACAAAATCCTATCCCGCACAAAGACGATTGACCCTTTTTCTTTAGAGCAGCATTCATGGAGCCAGCTGCTGATTTCTGTTCGCTGTCGAGATTGGATCCACGTCAACACCGAATAGCAAATTGTTATCAGCATTTTTCTTTCAAGCTGCTTATTCCGCCAACTTCACCCGTCTGTTCTCAATAAAGACATGGACATCAATTGAGACGTTGACTAAATGCCTATCCTCCTATTTATATCGAAGAAAACCAAAGGTTTTTAACTAAAGCACAAAAAATTGGTCACTCCTGAATTTTATTCTGGCTTTTCCTATTTATGGGTAATTAAGTTGTTTAGGTCTTAGTGGACAAGGTGGACCAGACGAAGATAAATAAAAATCCAAAAAATCTTCCGACTGATTTTTACGCCTTTCTCTCTCAATTCTCATTCTTTTTTAAAAGATATAGTTTCAATTTCATTTAAATTATTTCTAAAGATGCCCCTATTATATGATTTAGGTACTGTTAATACAAATAATAATTGGGGAAATGAGCAATTACGCCTGTGTCTTGATTTCTCTCTGAAATGGAGGTATTATAATTAATACAATTCGTCAAACAAGTAGAAAATTAGTTGTCAAACTCGGATATAATAAATGTGCATGCTTTATTAATGTAGTTTATGTTTGTGCAATGTTAACTGTCAGAAGTTTAGTCTTTCTACTTGCACAACTTTGTCGTTGTACTTGTAAACTTTGGTTTAACTTTCACTTCACTGCAGTAGTTTGTCTCTCACGCTCGAGTCTCGACTTATTATTATAGGCACAACTAGGTATCTTCCTAATCCTGATGCCTGTACAATGCTAATACCACTAAACCTACGCGATGCCTAATATCCACGATTGAAAATGAATATCGCATCGTATCGTAAGAGTCTATAGAGCCAATTATGGAGAAAGCGGAGAATGTCAAGAGCGCCTGATTGGATCGTCAATACTATATGGTGCACCTTTGGGAGAAATAAATGTAACAGAAATCTTTCGACGTCTTTTAAGAGATAATAAACAATCCTCAGTTTATGCAGCTCCGTCCAACTCAAGGAGAAAGCAATCTACTTTCTGATTTAATCCTCATACCTTATTTATTCATGACTTTCTCCTATCTTTATTGCCTTCCTGCGCTATTATATAGACGTACCATGCAGTGCTAATATTGCTTTTCCTGTAGGGTAAGTTATAATTTTATAAAACCACCACGTTATCAGGATTGCAAATAATTTATGTTTGAACCGATTGTAATGATGGTTACTCCATTGACGGATATTCGATGTCTATAGCTTCAGCCGATTTTAATTGTTTAAATCGTTAATAGAAAATCTTATTTTTTAATGTCTAATATGTACCTCCAGGATTAGAAAATTCATAAAAGTCTATAACCAAATCCGATTCTCATCATTGCGTAAAATATTGTCAATACTAAGATTTGATATCTTAGGTACAAATTCCTGTTCTAGTTTATAGAGACAGAGGTGTGATATGAAGCTCTTGATAAAGGTATCATTCAAGTTAACTGTGTGGAGTAATTATGCGGTACTTTTATCATGCTTTCACCTCTTAATCTCTTGTAGTGCTCCAAATTATCAGTCGAGTGCAGTCGTCCATGCACCAACCTGGAGCTGGACACGAGGAAGCTCCAGTTAATCCAACATCCTTCGTGTTCTGTGGTTGAAGTCACTAAACAAAAAAAGTTTTAAGTTTTACTTTCCCTTGGCACGACAACTTAATTTATTCACCCAAATGAGAATTTTGAGAGTCGACACAGACGTCTGATATTGTAAACATTTTTTGTCAAATGCGTGGTGTGGTTGAGATAATATTATATTTATTCCCTATAATATAGTAGTATTGGTGGAAGATATAAATATAATACGTAAATATATTATAGGGGGCAATGACATATAGACGAATTGTCACATTCGACATTCACATGCACATCACATTCCACTTCCACCCTCAATACCAGCTCAGCCTAATAAATAGAGTTATAGTAAAAGTAGGTAGTAAATTCTACATATACAGTAGTTCTTTAGTGGCAAGCACCAATTGACAGCTTTCTCCGTCCATTCCATCAACTCTCACTTACTTTTCACTTACTGCATGCTACATTATTTAATCAGGAGCATGATAACAGTAGAATATATATATAAAATATATGCAAGCTCCATATATTAAGTTTAATTTACCATATGTACGTCCCTAGTTTTTTTTAAAAAAAGTAGATTGTGGACGAATTTAAACAATACATATCTGGATAATACAGTATTGATCCCTTTTACATGCAAAGATGTCAACTGATATTTATTTATTACAAAAAATTAACAACCCAAAAAATCAGTAACTACCCTAGTGTATTGTATTCTAAAGGGAAATTGGAAATCAACTCGGTGAGATATCTGACTGAATCAGTATACTCTACTCAATGATGCTACTAAACTTCGATTTTTTACAATACATTAGGGGAATTAAATTTTGGTTCAGAACATTTTGTTTTCTAAATCTGCTGATACACTAATATACGAAATGGTATTTTAGAAATGCTGAATATAAAGCAACAAAGGATAATGCATCCCTTGAATCGCACACGAGATAGACAAATTAACCTGGTTTGTACCTCCTGGGTCGTTGAATTAACGTTGAGAAAATGTTTGGCATTATACAGAAGCTCACTATCTAAGCGTGCACTGCGCAGTATCCACAGTACTAATTTGCCATACGATTTTCACCATGTAAAAGATTTCTCATGTTATAGACAAACACACTAACAGACTTCCCTCCCTATATGGGTCTAAAATTCGAAGAGATAGTGATTAAAACTAGTATTCTACTTGGAGAAAGTTGTATCGGCAAAGTTACTTGCGAAAATTGTATTATTTTGTGTAGGAGAAAGAAGTTAGGAGAATAGGAGATGTGTGACTATCGTTAGTAATGATCTAGGATAGTAAACAGTACAATGAATGAAACTTTGCGTGAATACCCAAAGTTGAAAGAGATAAGTGTTTATGGGACCTACTGTAGTAGTGCTTTCTCCATGGCTGTTTATGAACATGTAGTGCTTATACTTGTATAGTTACTAGTATTAAGTATGTCTTTCTTGGTCGAACTCACCTTTTGCGTGCGTTATCTGGCTGCCGTCTCGAAACCAACTGACGGCAAATTCACAGCCAGTAATTCTCTTCTGAGAGTTGTTGGACCTTTAGCAAATATCGATCCCTGTATATATGCATATAAAACGTAAATGTACCGAAATATGGCAGAGTTCAACTTTCTCCATGCTATGTAGAAACAAATATGTAGGTAGGTTATGGTGGACAGTAGTAGACTTATAGGTTTATACAACCAACCGTGTGATACAATTATAATATACAGCAGCAAGGTAAAGATAGAAAGGAGAAAGTTACTACTAGGCCCCGTGCTACTATGGGAGGATAGTATTTTAATTGGAAAGCTATACTGCGATACACATTGGTATATGTTGTAGGGAAACGTAAAAGGAGTAGGTAGTCGTAGTGAAGTACTCTTTTGTGTTGCACTATTTGTATTTATTTACATTACAGCATAGATTTTGCATAATGAACAGAAGCTTATTTAGCAGGAATTGCATAGTGGACAACAAAAACTGGACAAAATAATATGACATGGGGAGGGGGTAAATATATAATAGATTTGCTGTCATATATAATGTCCTTTGATTCCATTAGTATCAAAAGGTGCATAAACATATACTAACTTGATAATATTTTATAACTTAAAAGGCGTTTCGATTGCGACAGAGCAGAGCAGAGAGGAGTACGAGTACGGAGTACGTATCACGAAGCGATCTGATGTGATCTGATAATCTGATACGTATCCAGAACCTGATTGATAAGTTTTTAATGACCCATTTTTACAGTACAAACATTTTACGCCGAATTCATGCTGGAAATATGGCAATGCCAAACCTGAATGTGCTGTATGACACGAATATTATCGGTAGCTGAACAAATCAAATATACACGGTTACGTATTTTCTTTTAGATTATAATTCTCATTCGTATCCTGACCGATTATCAAATGCTTTGTGGCCTAATACTAATTTCAGTCCAGAACTACGAGACAAAACTGTGATCTGATTGTGCCCCGCTGTAATTTCGCTCGTACCCTAAAGATTCTGTAAACAGAGGTATATAGCTCTGAGTGGAATAGCTTGCCCCTTGAACTAAAAACTAAATAAGGAACTTCCTGTTTTTAAAACTAAATTGTTACATCACATAAAATCACTCAGAAAATATAAAATAAGGATAATTAATAGTGCCTACTTGGCATGTGCCTGAGATGAAAACGTTTTCGTCACCGCGCACCGACACAATTATTATAGAGAAAAGCGTTCATGCCATCATGACAAAAGGGGACATGACACCAAAAGTGAACATGACATCATGACATGTATGTGTAGACCGTGGTCCATAACAATATTACCGGTAAAGTAAGAGCCAGCGCGTTAGAATTTCGGTGTGCACATCATTGGCAACTGGCATAAAACTGCATTTTATTTTGTGACTTGTGATTCCCGCGTCGTACATCGTAAGGACTGTAAAAGCCCCTAATCGGGGGTCGAACGGTCTAAGTCCTACGGCATTTTTTCATCGGAAAAAAATATTTTGTCGCCTAAAGTAGCATTTTATGATGTTATGAAGTTGTTAATAGATAAAAACCTCTCCCAGTTCGAATTTATCGGAAAAGAAATTCTAGATTTCCTAGGCTCAATAAGACCATTGCATTACCCATACCTTTCTATGTATAAATCCTAAATGGGAATGGGATGCGCGGAAGATGGGAAGTAACAAACAGAGTAGTATAGGTACGTATTATAGGCACATGTAGTTCATTCATATAGTACAGTAACTACATGTTCAGGATGGCATCGAGTGATAACCTGATAACAAGTTTGTGCGGAAGGGAAGGAGTGTGTGTGTGATGTGATTGACTTGTAGTTGCTCTAACCTCGCAGAAAATAGTACGCGTAGCGAATGGGATGCTAGCATGCATAAAAGTGGGAGCACTTGACCGTCCCAATGTTATTATGAATGGTAATGATTTGTTCAAAGTCAACCTACAATTTCGGATATTTTGAACGCCATTTAATAATTGGAGGTTCATTCGGTAATTTCAGTAATTTTTTACTGCAATTCTCCGAATATTTGTGTGTATTTTGTTCGAGTATTTGGATTTCTTGTTGATGGGTTGTGTTGTAGTTTTGCGGTGTTTTAGTTTGGGATTTGTTTAGTGTATGAATAACAATATGGTGCGAAAGGGTAATGGTAAAGTACTCAACTTTCGTTCTGGTTCGGGCATTCTAGGTTGAGCAAGTTGAGTTGGGTTAGTTGTTACTGTTAGTTGATGATGAGCAGACAGAGAACCAGAAGAATCATCTCTGACTGCCTGGCCGTGGTCAATTATTCGTCCTTCTACCACTACTACGCTGACTCCTGGGCTGGGACTCTTTCCTAAATGGTAATCTATTTAACTAACTGTATTGTACAACATTATCTCTGTAGAGGCAGATAATAGTTAGTTTATAGTTGAGGATCTCCTGAAATTGAAAGGATGCGAGATCTTTTCAAGGCTTTATGTTTGATCATCCAACTTTTATGTTTCCTCTATCCTTCTTTTAGGTGTCTTTGACTCAAAAGGAATTCTGACGTGACGTGACCAACTTTTTGCACATCGGGACTTCTCATCCCAGCTAACAGCGAAAATTCTTTTTTACTTCCAAGCAAACAGGAAAATTGTTTTTGAAATACTCTGATTGATAGTGGTGGCTGAACTTGTTCTGGTGTCCAAAACACGATTATTTGTGAACTAACCTTAGACATTCAAAATCAAGGTTGTG
>JABASH010004177.1:0-14663 GCA_019776445.1 Tomocerus maximus | reverse complement strand
AATGTACTGATTTTTTAAATATAGGGTATACTTAACAGTTATATAACATTGTCCCTCTAAATAGTAATATAAAAAGTGATGAAAACTACAATGATTGCACAGTGATTTGTTTTGTGACATTCCCCAATCCCTTTGTCATTTTCGTTGAGTTGCTATTTGTAGTAATGCCAAGATATTCATTTTTCATTTGCCATCCACCCTACAAAGATTTAGCAGTGAAATAAACATTAAACTTATTTACCACTACACGACTTTCTTGAATTGTGCCATCATTTTAGAATTTAATCACCTAAAATTGAGATCACCCAATCCTCAGCATCAGAGTCGGGATTACCACATATCACCAACTCGACGAATGAGAATACCTCTTGTCCCTGATCCACATCATCTCATGTACATTTTAATGGGTTTTAGCAAAGTGCGGCAGTTACAACAGTTTTGGGGGGGGGGACATTGACCCCTTTTAAAACGGGTCAATGTTTTGTCTCTTATGAAACCTAACCAAATAAAAAATAAGCATGTTAAAAGTTATGCTAACCTTAACTGTCGCAATCTGTAGCATTTTGTAAATCCCCCATTTTAATGGATATAAGTGGACATTCATAAGCAATAATATACATAAGGGACAAATACAAGCATCAAATAGAGGAAATGCACTCCTATAAAGCCAAACCAATTACCTTACGTTACCTCAGAATTTAAATTGACAACTGTTACAATATCAGAAATGCAGACTGCATGGAAACAGCTGAAAAAGAAAAACACAAAATCCACTGATTATCTACAGCTGGCTCCTATTTACCTAAATTATTTACTCCAATCTGAGAATATGAAGCATGCGCTTCTAGAAATCATTAATCAGAGCATCTTAGAAAATATTGTAAATGATAATCTAAAAATATCTAAAGTAACTCCAGTTTTAAAAATTAAAGTATGCAATAGAAATAGAAGTAAGTGACTTGAGACCAGTTAGTACTCAAACAATAATATCTAAGGTCACCGAAAAATGTGTATACAATCAGCTAATAGAATATGTTGAAAGTAACAACATACTTAGTAATACACAATTTGGATTCAGAAAAAATCATTCCACACAGCATGCTCAAATAGCTCTTACAGAGATATTATATCAAAGTATAGTTAAGGGGCATGTCAACATAATCCTATCACTTGATGTTTCTAAAGCTTTTGACAAAGTGTCTAAAGAAATATTGAAAAAAAATGTCATGGTATGGAATAGACTTTGATGGTTTAATTCATACCTGTCGAATAGAAAACAGTACGTATACATGCATTGACAATAAAAAATCTGATGTAAAAAGTGTAAATCTCGGTTTACCCCAGGGTTCAGTGCTAGGAGGACTTTTGTTTTCTTTACTAGTAAATGATCTGCCATTTTGTATAGTAAACCCTTGTCTGAATTGAGAAGGAGCAAAATAAGGTATTTTTGGAAAATGTATCTAAAACGAAAGAATTCGGTTGGGGTTCCGACCAGCGTAACTTGGATGCATCTTCTCGCCACATTTATTGATTACAAAAACGTTGACGAAACTACTGTAGAAGCTTGGATAAAAAATAAGGCAAGTTTGATCGATGATTCAAGTTATACTGCAAATACTAGGAAATCGTTCAAAACAAAATCTTCGTCAATGCCATCATGTCAAACTGACGTTCCTCTAACTTGGAAGACGAAATTTGATGAAGTTATGACTAACGCTGCGTCAACGTTGTCTATTGGGAATGCGGCTGTTAATTTGGTTTCAACTTCACATGAATCACCTTCGTCTCTACAAACTATAGAACATGGTAGAACATTGCTCTCTTATTAATTATGAAGAACTAATGACATAAGTTATAATCGCATACTTTGGTTATATGGCATTTGAAAACACTCTCAAACTAATTCACAAATTCGTATCGTATTTATTTATTTTATACAACGCACACATTTTATGGAAAATTTCCACTAGAATTTTGAAAATGTACTTGTACTGTCCTATTCTAGGTCCCCAACCGAGCACTTCAAAAAACGTGGAAACTGTTGACTATTCTTTATCGGATTTTGTTGATATGGACGCAAATGAGACTGTGATGAACATTGAGGCTTGTAATGGAGAAGAAATAAATTCTCCGTCGACAAAAAATACAGATGCGATCCCCTCAGAGTTAAATTCGGAAGTAACTGGAGAAACGGTCATCTCAGAATCACCTCCGGTAAACAGAGGCCAACATCTAGGAGACATTCCGTTGGATCCAGAATACAGTCCAAATATTATTCCGACAGAAGAAGTTTCCGTGGTATCTGAAATTGATGTTGGAACTGAAGATCCCCATACTAACCACCCAATAATAGGTAAAATGAAATCACTGAATTGAAGTCATAGTGTCAAAAAAAGGAATTCGGATGTTTCATTTTATTATTTTTTAGTAAATCAATCCTGTATTTTATTTTTCAGCTCCTATTAATACTGATGTTACGCCGACTGCCTCTTCCAATCAAAATCCTGAAAATCACCCAGAAGTTCAACATTTGGATTACCCAAGACCTTATGATCAACAAGATATGAATATACTAAAGTATTTAGATTCATTTCAAAGCGCATTAAGCTCTCTCAATCATGATTGTTTTTTGTTAAGAAGGGTTATTGCATCGCGTTTATTGCCTCGCAACAACAATGAGGAGTAGTTAAAAAATTCAGTTTCGAAGGGACAAGGCTGTAGACGGTGTAGAGACAAGATATAACTATGTATTTTTGCAGTCAGTATTATTTTAATTGTTATACTTCAGATTGTTTGATTTTAGTTAGATACGTTCAAAACTTTATTATACTGATTTTAGTTAGTAGTTAGCTCGTTTTTATTTAACCCCAAGATAGTCAGTCAGTTTTCACCCATTTGCTTTACCGAAAACTATTGTTTGATATAACTACATGTTGCTTTATTTGGTATCTTATCTGATATCATATTTTAATGTTATTTAGCATCAATATACCAATAAACGATGTTATAAAAATTCCTTTTAAATACTATTGCTTGCATTGTGACTTATTACTATTACACAGTTTTGCATACACACATTCGGGTTTATTTTTTTACGTATACATATGTAAACAATCATTGTTTCAAAAACGAACGTTCGCTTACGATTATTTACATAGAGTAAGCGACAATGAAGCGCACAAAGAGTACTTGCATATCAATTCATCTTCTGCTGCTCTTTTTGAAGTCATGCTATGCCATGCCATAAAAACACAACTGATTTTCATATTAAACAAACTGACAATTTACATTTTTGTGCAGTTCTTTGCTGATTGCTGACGCTGATAAAAAAAGACTTTCTGGTGATGTGTTTTATGAAGACTATATTTTATGTTTATTTTCCTCCATGACAATATGTATGATAATGTAGGAAGCAATGAAACAATCATATTAGCATCCACAAGAAAACAATGGGTCAAGTAAAGGGATCTCTTATTCCATGACATTATGTAGCAATTTTAAGCCAGTTTCTCATTTTTGCCGCATTTTTAACTTTCCTCGTGTGATTTCAATTTAACCTAGTCCGATGAGTCCATTCAAGGTTGCCAACAATGAATTCTAGCACAGCAGCGTAATTAACTATTTCACCGGAAATAAAACGCTTAAACCAATGCGATTCGATAGTTACTTAAAATATAAGTGAAACATATACAGTCCAAACAGCCATATTGAGATTGTCAGACTCTTGAATCTTACTGTGTCATAGTAAATATGAAAAAGTACAAGAGTCTTGACTGGAAGGATTGAATAGCAATACATTTTAGTAAATGGATTGAAATGCGATATGAGATTTCATAGGAGCCCGTATTCCGTTCAAGTCAGTCCCACAGAAAATGTACAAAGAATGGGAATCAATTGGGGAACAATGATTTGCCATACAATAATTTTTCCATTTCTGTCACACAAAAGTAAGTGGTGTCTATATGTCCATGTCGTGGTCATTCGTATTAAGTACGCCTGTGGTCACACTGTGACCCAATCAACCACTAACACACATTCTCCTTCGTATCTACCATTACTGTTAAGCTTATAACCATGCAAAGATGGTCACCGTCAGCGTAAGAATGCTCCACGCTCCTGTGTCTGGACACTCAGCGTATTACATGCCGTCCGGTTACTTGCATTTTATAATAAAATAATTTCGCTTTGGCGATTGCAAAAGATTTGATTGTCACTTTTACATAGGATTCTTAAATGAAACCTCTGTTTTTGTTAACCCTATGAGCAGGAAAACGCGCGTTGAACAATTTTATTTTGATGCAGCAAATTCCTTTATTTCACTGGCGACTGGAAATGGTGACTCTGCAAAAACCGTCAAGAAATATTGTGGAGAAAATAGTATAATCTTCGCCAAAACCGGCAGTATGCATCTATTGAGGATGAACTATAACCTTATTTGAGGGTTTCCTAGAAAATTATTGAAAGATTCCCTCAAAAATCTATTGGAGAATTTCCTGTCCATTTTATTGGGGAGTTCGGGTTTCCTTGACAATCAATTGGAGGGGGATTGTCTATGCAATCTATTGAAGTGTTGCCTGGAAAATTTGTTCGAGGGTTGTTTGTAAAGGCTGTTTGTGCATACTCCTCCGAGAATATTTGACATAAAATGTGGGAAAGGTTTGTCTCTAAAATGCAGGGTATCTCTTTTACAATCGATGGTTGGAACTAGGAACATTTGTCATTTTTTATCTTATTTGTTGAGATATTACAATTTTTCAAACACTGAAAGAAGACCCAATCTCCATGAATTGAATTGATACCTCCTTCACCGTGCCGAAACGAAAATAATGTACTCTTTTCATGCAAAGGACAGCGGAAAATCCTAATTTTTTGTTTGGAGATTTGAAAATTGTGGTCTTATGGATGGGCAAAAAATTCTGCATAGTTTTTAAAATGTATGAGCGGTTTTCGTAACACTGTCGATCTTTCTGTTACGGCGTAATGTATGAAATGTATTTATGACAGTGATTATTGATAATTAATAATGGCAGTGAATAAAAAAGACACATTATGCATGGATGAATCATGGTTGATGCAGCAAAATGGAATTTGTATGAAGATAAAGAACAGGCCATTTACATTCCGACACAATTTATATTTATCTAACTTTGACAAGTAACATTTGACAACAGGACAACTATTATATTATGCTCTACGGTATTATTGAGGTACGCACTAACTTTCATATTGCAAAGTGGAATTTACATCTGAGTAGTAATTTTTGCAGACTGAGTATGACGAGAATCTCTTGGATAGAATTCGGCCAATGTACTTGCAGGAATTCTTTTCAACATTTCCTTAGGGAAAATACGGAGGAGTTGCCATCCAATATCAAGGGACTCAAAAACAGTACGATTTTCATAGTTCCCTGCGGAAGAAAATCCCCCATAAATACAAATACGCATAGGATACTATATAGTCATACCAAATGAAATATCTAAAACCTTGTGAGATGAAATTCTTCTCGAATTTTCCAAGGAACTCAAGGTATAACAGATCGTCAGCAGATAAAGCTTCCTCTCCGACGACAGCTTTCATTGCTTGAACATCTTTTCCGATAGCATAGCACGCATACTACGAAGGCACAAATAAAAATAATGTCCGCACAATAATTTTAAATGGTAATAACTAATAAATGATAAAACAGTAAAAACAATTTACCAATTGATTGGAAACGTCTGAGTGGTCTTTCCTGGTCATCCCTTCGCCAATAGCTGACTTCATCAAACGACTCAATGATGGTAAGACATTGATTGGTGGGTAAATCTGCCGATTGTGCAATTGACGATCAACGTAGATTTGCCCTTCTGTGATGTATCCAGTCAAATCAGGAATGGGATGAGTGATATCTAAATTATTGAATGCTCTTATAAACATTTGTTTCTTTTTGTACAAAAATCATGTTGAACTAGACAGAATTATGTTTATAAATAGTATAAATAATTTATTATTCAACTTACCATCGTTAGGCATAGTAAGAATTGGAATTTGCGTGATTGAACCATTTCTACCCTCCACTCGTCCTGCTCGTTCATAAATAGTAGCAAGATCTGTGTACATGTAACCAGGGAATCCTCTTCGTCCGGGAACTTCCTCCCTAGCAGCAGAAACTTCTCGCAAAGCCTCAGCATAAGAACTCATGTCCGTCAGGATGACTAATACGTGTTTTTCGCACTGGTATGCCAAAAATTCGGCCGCCGTCAAGGCTAGACGAGGAGTGATAATTCTTTCGATGGTTGGGTCGTTGGCCAGATTTAAGAACAAGCACACATTGTCCATAGATCCATTTTCCTAAAAAATAAATAAGTGGGAACATGTATATAGAGATAGATATGTTCCTAGTAATTTACAACCCAAATCGCAATCCCAACCTCAAAATCTTGTTTGAAGAATCTAGCTGTTTCCATATTAACTCCCATAGCTGCGAAAACAATGGCAAAGTTATCCTCGTGACCATCAAGGACTGACTTTCCGGGCAATTGTACTAAGCCTGCTTGTCTGCAAATCTGTGCAGCAATCTGAAATAGACATTAAATGGTTCTTTTAAATTAAATACTATTAATGACAATATAAAATGCTGATTGTGACTTAAATAGCCGTTTTGTCTGGTAATCTGTAGACAAACCTCATTATGGGGCAAACCAGCGGCAGAGAAAATTGGAATCTTCTGTCCTCGAGCAATTGAGTTCATAACATCGATAGCAGAAATACCGGTCTGAATCATTTCCTCAGGGTAGATACGAGACCAAGGGTTAATAGGCTGTCCTATAATTTAAAAACAAATAATTAAATCAAGGGTTATAATTAGCATTTCTCTTAACCCAACAATATCTGTAATTTTATTCGTCTGATTATGACGCAACATAAAATCGGATTTACCTTGAATATCCAAATAATCTTCTGCCAAAATTGGCGGCCCTTTATCAATCGGTTTTCCACTTCCGTTGAAAACTCTGCCTAACATATCTTCTGAAACCGGAGTGCGCAGAATATCACCAGTGAATTCACAAATAGTATTTTTGGCATCGATACCGGAGGTGCCTTCAAAAACCTGTAAAGTAAATACAAGCGTCACCAATTATCAAAACTACTAAACATTGCCTGATAAAGAGTTTCAACGAGTCAAATAATTTACCTGTACGACGGCTTTTGAGCCACTGACTTCCAAAACTTGACCAGATCTTGATGTGCCATCGGGAAGATGTAATTCTACGATTTCCGCATATTTTGGGAACTTGACATCATCGAGGATCACCAAAGGTCCGTTGACACCAGACACCGTTTTATAAACTAAAAAATATCAATTGACATTAAGTAAACTGAAAAAGCTTACAATTAGATCAAGTATTAATATCAGAAATATCCTTTTCTAATAGAATGTTAACACAATACAGTGAATTCCATAGAAAATTAATCATTGGCTATATTTTTTGATTATTAATTATAATTTCTAACAGGAGACAGGAGGATGGATGATTTAACGAAAATTGACATTACTACTATTACGACATCAACCAGCTGATCATTCCTACTGCGTACTAATCATAGATTCTATAGTTAGTGGACTTTATTATCTGTATCTGCCTATAATCCTTTTCATTAATAATTAACAAATATTGCCAGTAATGTCAATAACAATGTATACCTAATTTTAGATTATAATAGAACAGAACTGTATTTAAAAAGTCAAAGTGAAATCCGCTGAATTTTTTTTGAAACTTGAATAATTGGACTAAAAGGTCTTACTTAATCTTGGTTGTGAAATGTAGTCTCGGGTCACAGCCATATTATGCTCCATTCGAGCTTTATCCGCAGAAATCGGAGCCATAATTTTCACAAAATTGGAATGATTGTGTTTACAGATTTTTGTACAACTTTTTAGACGAATCCGCCTTGAAGACTAGATCCAGAAACGAGTAGCTACTACGAAGTTGTGATGTTTCAACAAGTCTCAACGATATGACCCTAGACAAAAAGATCCAAGTGATTCAAATTAGGCAGTGGACACCAAAAACGTGAGTTAATTGGAATATTAGTAATAATTAATGACAATTACTGGATTTCGTTATTTTTAATTATCAGTACTTTAAATGCCAACGCCCCAACACTTTACTGCTCTGTTCGTACTTGGTTTGTCGACTCTATTCTGTCTCTGCTGATGTAAAAGTCTGCACACACAACACAGTCAGGCTTCGAACACAAATGTACTACGATTCGAAGTTGCACTTATTAAGGTAGTCATTCAGAGTCTTTAGCAATACGCCAGCCAGCTCTACTACGTATAATGCAAATACAGTTGTTGTTGCTGCAGGAGTGCAGGAGGAATTCTAATCTGAACTGGATAGCCTGGATAAGATAGCAAAAATAATAAGAAGCATATCCAGAGACCCAACTCTGCTCGATGTATACAGAACCGAATGGATATCGAAGCTTGTCCGACCATCAACGCCTTTAGACCTGCAGACTCTAGAACTCTAAAAATGTTATACTACTATTTCCATTTATATAATATACACTCCCCCCACCAGATACACCAACTTTCTTGCACACTTGTATAAGTGGAGCAGATATGGCTCAGTGCCACGCATTAGACACTCTTACACTACCACGCACACTCTCACAATTTATCCAGAAATATGCGTCTCAGTTCCAGTAAGAAAGCTATCATTTTATGATTTTAGATGCATTTACAGGTAACTTCCCTTAACCACCGAAACAAAGCGTTACCCCTTTTATGTTGGTACCACTCGATAACTGCATGGTACCACACTCTAGGCATTTTGGGTGGCGAGTGAAACAGATTGAGTAATGAGAAGATAAAATGGGTCAAGTGGGTGCAAATTTGAAAATGACAAAACTCCTATTGATAGCGCTTTATTTCCCACTTTTTAAGTCCCTATTCCCATTTTCCAGGTGTCCAACGTGTCTAACAACATGGAATAAGTAAACTGCGTACTTCCATGATTATTTATGTTCCAAATGCCCCATAATGATTGGCATTGAAATAAGTAGTTAAATGTTAAAAATTTTGTTAAAAATCGCTTCCATATTGTTTAATTGAATTCGTATGTCAACTTGAGACCATTCCTTATATAATTCTTATACAAACTAAAATAAAATTTATAATAGACATTATATATCAGTGAATAATTTTCCTTGTTCTATTTAACTTTGCTGAACGTTTTGCATCATGTAGTAATATTTTAAAAACCATGGGGGGATAAAGTATCTACTGAGTGGTAAGAGTACTGGGTGGTAACGTCATTTGAGAGGTAAAGTGATGCACAATCCATTACAGAGAATAGTATTTTAAAATAAATACAATTGCTGTAATGCCTCCAGGTGTGGCTGCGCTGCAAAATCCATATCTCCATGAAATTATTTATCGTGGATTTTATCGCACTAGGAAACTTTGGTGCAACAGGATAGGACAGGGACATGATGGCTGTTGAGATTACCTCCATGCCAAGCATACATTATCATCGTTAGTGCCTGTTAAAATGATTGTATTGTCATTCAAAAGAGTCAATAGACGTGACGAGTGTAACAAGGGAACGACGAGATTGCTTACCCAATATGCTAACATGTGCCTGCCTAGGCATTCGATCTGGCTTCATGTGTGCAAGTGTAAATTGATGGACTACAAAAGAAATTATTACCAGCTTGTGAATTGTTATGCATTAAGTAAAATAATAATGCATGCTTTTCGGTATTATAATCTGACACTATTATATGCTTAGGTTCTATTTTGTGGATGGAACGATTTGATATCTAAGTGTTACAGGTAGTTGGTAGAGTAGAATCCATGGGATATGAAATAAATATTTGATATAGTACCATTACATCCCAATTAAATAAATAAGGTTCACATTAATTACAATTTTACAAACTAAATGAAAATAAAATTTCATCCATCTTTGTGGTAAAATGCCTTTGTGTCCAGATCTCTGGATATTTTATAATCATATTTAAAATAAAATACGGGAGGGTTAGGAAGTTGATTTCTAAAACTTTGATAAGTTTGGTAAGATACTGATTGATGGGTACCTACATCTACACATACGTATGCATTAATCTGTCTGTTGTGTCATTGTGTCTGTTCAAGAGGTTAGATGAACAATTAATTTTACTGACTGGTAAGTATACCATAGAGGACTGTATATTATGAATGTATATTATGCTAACTGTAACACAAATATATTAAATCAACCACTCGATAATATACATGTACAGAAATAGTTTCTTATCGTTAATATCACCTTTTTAACTTTGCTCTGCCCATCATATATGTTTTAGACCGTTTAGTTCAAAGCACCTATACATATACCTGTGAACATTATTTACACAACGAAAATGTAATAAACATGAGAAGAAATCTTGAAGGAGATGGACCAGAAAGTACACACACAGTGGATTCGTGTACATTTGTTAGAATAATTCAGGACGGAGAATGGCCACATATACTGACATATACACATAGACATATATACATGTATTGACTGACAGAATGAAGGTTGAGATAAAATATTATAGACAGGGTATATTTAGTGAGGCAGATCGTAAAAGTTCCATTTTAAGATAATAGCCCTTGTTTGCCCAAAACCCACCCCCTGCACTCATGTCCATTGCCTATAGAAGTGTGCTAGTCAGTTGAATGCTCATTCTGAAAATAATATATTCATTTCTATTTTTACTACCATTATAATTACACAGTTAGTTACTCTGCTTAGTCAGTCAGATATTATGATGTCGTGGTCTGTGTGGAATATCGTCAGGAAAATGTAGCCATGTTTTGTGTGTACTGTAATAAAACACACGATACAAGACATGCACACTAAAAGCGTACTAAATAATTATTATGAAGGTGAACTCACAAACTCACAACGTCCTATTATGATATTATTATCACTCCAAAAAAGAACAATGATAATCTGTCTCAACTACTATGGGGCGCATTGAGAACAGTTTGAGTGTCATGAGAAATAAGCGACAACCGACATGCCGCGCCAATCAAACAATTTGCAGTGTCATTTACTTACAGGTCAGCGTCTTCGTCAGTCAGAGTTACTGACGGACAACAAAAAGATCAAAGGTAACATTTAAAGTAATTAAACGCTAATTGAGTTACTACTAAATTAATTAATGAATTACTAACGTAATAATTGTACATTCAATTCATAATTGGATTGTATGGGGCACTGGCCAAAATTATAGTGCAATCAATGCATTGTTGAATATGTTGAATATCACCAAAAACGATATTCCTTCATTTGTCATTCGTCACCTGTGTTGTGGTGTTTGAATTTAGACATCTCTTATTGCCAAATAATTCGTTTCCACATCATTCAAACCAACAAAGGAAATCGGCTAGTCTAAATGATCAATTTTGGATTGAATGTACAATGTACACATTTTTTCAACAATTGAGTAACGTTAATTATTATTTTTGTATTGCAGTCATCCATCAAAATACAAATTATTGAAATTATTGTTAGTAACAAAAATCGGAGACGGAGGAAAAAACCTGATTTATAGCTGTCATTTCAAAACTTTCAGTTGATTTGATACTTAATTGGCCATGTCTGCTGAAATGGACACGATGGAGTCTGATGAGGTTAGTAATTTTTTATCAGTAAACATTGCTCAATATCTGACATATTATGTACTATTTAATTTGTGGTAAAATCATTGGAACCAGGATCTTTTTTTCGTCTCCCAGCGTACGACTGATATTCAGTTGTGGGAGTTCAATGTCAGCTGTATCTTTTACCTTAAATCGGGAGTGTTGGATGCATAGTGTAGGAAGTAATTTTGTTGCACTTGGGATAAGTTACAACTTTTGAGATGCATTTATATAAACTTTTTCCTCAAAAAGAGCGGTTTCTCCAACAAAAACAATGACCATCCCTCAAATCGAGTCCAAATTGTCTCAAACGGAAAAATTTGCAAAATGTTTTTTGGAATTTTTAAACGACTTGTTTAAAAAGATTTCTGCCTCCAATATGACAAGACTCATAATTTTTTAATGTTAAATTAATTTATTTTGTTATTGAACAATAGCTAGAGATGCAACATTGGTCGACGGATGACATTATCAGTCGTGCCCGTCTATTGGACAATGAGATTCGAATAATGCGAAGTGAAGTGACCCGGATTCAGCACGAGCTGGCTACACAGAAGGACAAGATCAAGGAGAACACTGAGAAGATCAAAGTTAATAAGACGTTGCCCTACCTCGTGTCCAATGTCATCGAAATCCTCGACGTTGATCCTCAGGTAGTTTTAGCTATAAGTTTTTTTGTATTAATATAGGCGATTGCATTAATTTGTGATTCTACTGTAGGATTTGGGTGAAGAGGATGGCGCTAATGTAGACCTGGACTCACAGCGCAAAGGAAAGTGTGCAGTCATCAAAACTTCCACCCGCCAAGTACACTTTTATCTTAAACATTCTATTTTAATGTATTTTAATGTATCTGTGTTTTAATTGTTTTATTGGTATTAATTGGTTTAATCTATTTCGCATAGACGTATTTCCTGCCCGTAATCGGCTTGGTCGACGTGGAAAAGTTAAAACCCGGAGAGCTGGTGGGTGTAAACAAGGACTCGTACTTGATTCTCGAGACCCTTCCGGCTGAATACGATGCCCGGGTTAAGGCAATGGAAGTGGATGACCGCCCTTCAGAACAATACTCTGATATTGGTGGGTTGGACAAGCAGATCCAGGAGTTGATCGAGGCAGTTGTTCTTCCAATGACCCACAAGGAGAAGTTCGAAAACTTGGGTATCCACCCACCGAAGGGTGTTCTTCTCTACGGACCCCCCGGCACGGGAAAAACTCTCCTGGCCAGAGCCTGCGCTGCACAAACCAAATCCGCCTTCCTTAAACTCGCTGGACCACAACTCGTGCAAATGTTTATCGGTGATGGAGCTAAATTAGTCAGAGATGCATTCGCCCTAGCCAAGGAGAAAGCACCCGCTATCATTTTCATTGACGAGTTAGATGCTATCGGTGAGTAGTTTCAGTGTAATTATTACTTCTTTCATTACAAATATTGGTCGTAAGTCAGTGCTTGCAATTTTTTTAAAATACCGTATAATAACCCTATTCAATTCAGTTTTCCAAATCCAAACAGTCAGATTACAAAACAAAAAGCCAATAGACATTTTTACAAAACTGCCTTGTAATTATTTGTAAGGTAATATTTTGAGGAAATTATTGTTTTTCAAAACTGAATTTTTTGGGAAATTAAAGGTCATTCCTACATGTATCCTACTATTAATTGCTAATTAAATGATAGATCAAGAGGTTAGATGATGATCACTATAATGATAGGCATCATTTCTTGTAAATATTTGAAATTAATTTTGGGCTTGGATTTTCATAGGAACAAAACGGTTCGACAGTGAACGGGCGGGAGATCGTGAAGTGCAGCGAACGATGTTAGAGTTGTTAAACCAGTTGGACGGATTCTCCAGCAACGCAGATATTAAAGTAATCGCTGCAACAAACAGAGTTGACATTCTGGACCCAGCTTTATTGCGCTCAGGTCGATTGGATCGTAAGATTGAATTCCCTCATCCGAATGAAGAAGCTAGGGCACGAATCATGCAGATTCATGCTCGGAAGATGAATGTTTCTCCAGATGTTAACTATGAGGAGTTGTCCAGATCCTCTGACGACTTTAACGGAGCTCAGTGCAAAGCAGTGTGTGTCGAGGCAGGAATGATCGCTTTAAGACGAAACGCAGCCATGGTGACCCACGAGGACTTTACGGATGGAATCATGGAGGTTCAGGCCAAGAAGAAGGCCAATCTTTACTACTATGCTTAAAGGCGAACTAACGCTTTCACATTATTGAATTTATTTCAATTGTAATCTCGAAATAAGTAGGTCAGGTCTATTGATCAGATATAATTGTGAACAATTCAATTCCTTTAAATTCATTTTATTTTAAATAAAAATAAATTCTAAAATATTTCAAAGTCTTGTAAATAGCGTCATTGTAATATCATTGATTGTTTAATAGTATGCAGTATGACTATGACATTATTATATATATCCTTTAGATTAATTCGAGAGCTGTAGGTATGCGCAAATATCAAAGTGCTATGCAAGTAGCTTTGTTCTGGCTAAAACTATGAAATCGCACTTGTATTTCAGCCTTATTTTCTTAAAAATGTCAGTTAGATGATTTAAAACATTACAGATATCCAGAGGGGCGGAAGTGAATGTGGCAAGTACAGATAAATGTATCTTTTTACTAGCATCCACTGACAAAGTTTAGTTAATGATCATTGACAAACAATCCAACCGGCTGCAATACTAAATCTGATTTCAATAAAATTGTATCACATCAAAAGAGATTAGAGAACTTTAGCCGACTGACATTTAAAACTTAAAATAAGTGATTTCGTCTTTGGCCTGTCAGAATTTTTTATTTTAATGCTATACTCAAGGGAGAGTCAATTTATCCATTGTAAAATAGCATTTCTGCTGTACAATGAAGTTAAGTTAAGTACAGCTTTATAGTCAACTCGGGCTCATCAGTATACACGATACTGAATCAGTACGTTCTCGTAAGATTGCACCGCTCTTCCTCCCATGACTCGTCTCCTTCTAC
>JABASH010004176.1:0-14668 GCA_019776445.1 Tomocerus maximus | reverse complement strand
CAATACAAACCAATCAGAGCAGGGGGTGAGTACGGTTGAACGGTACACACGGCCGGTCGTTGTACCGTTCAAATATAATAGTAGATATATAACAGATTATCATAAGTAGTTAGAAAAATAATATAGTCTGGACAATTTGGGTTTCCTGGTAGTCGGTGGTAAATATTAGTGTCATCGACCGATGTTTAAATAGGCATTTCATAATGAAACTTATGACGGCCATTATAATTTTAAATATGTGGAACTGTGTCAGTGAAGCTGGTTGTGTAAGTAAGGCGTAATGCAGATAGTTACACTCATTGGTGGACTAAGTGCTTTATTATACCGAAGCATTGAGAAAATGTAATGTGGGGAATGAAAATACTTAGAATAAACGTATAAGGTGCACATCTATTAAGCAGAGGCCATTCATGACTGGCTTGGACTGGCTTCACACAAGTGAAAGCAAGAGAATACACAAATTGCAAAAGTTTGCGGTTGTGCCTCATTACGCAAATGGTTTCATCTGCTTTTCTCCACGTCTTCCTTGAGAATATATTATACAAGTAATCTAGGGTATACCTACATTACATACAGGTGCATATTCACTCATGCAATATATCTGTAGTAAAAAGCTTATCAGACATGGCCCAACTATGTCCGGAATATAATGTATACTGATAGTACACAGCTATCTGGGAGTAGAAAAGAAAATGAGGTAGGTAGGCACAGAGAGTCTAACTAAATGAGAGAAAAGCAAAGCAATGCGTTGGAATGATACGCTATATCTATAAAATATATCTATCTGAATGCATGAGGCGGAGACTGTCACTTAACTGATATTTGGCGTTTTAGTAAGAACGGCTGGTGCATTTGAACTGAACTCGTTCAAGTAGACTACAAAACCTGAACTCTGACAGCTGGAGGCGATATAGTGCGGTTTGCTACTGCCATTCCGCAAGAATCTACTATTCAGACAGCAGGCAGCTCAGAGAAAGTATCAAGAGTACTTTACTTTTACCAAAGTACGTTCACTAGTACCAATGTGGCAATAGAAAGTAAAATTTAGGAGTTTACCAGTAAAAGGAGGTAATGGTAATATCTTGCTGCCTTGCATTGGCTCGCATTCCCTTGCCTTGCACTCGCCTATTCACTTGACTTCTCCTTCCTGGTAGTGCCTTTAGTGAAAATAGAAAACATGAAGTACCTACTTTCCCTTAGCGTTTGTTTCTTACCTTTCTTCCTGCCAAACCCACCAGCACACTGTCTTCTGTGTATACCTAAAGCAGCCTATGCATATTATCTAGGAGAAAGTCAATCGTTCTATACTACAGTTCCAGTTTACTCGGAAATAAATAGATGTGTAGGTTGGTTCTATTTAACTTCTTACAACACCGAGTTGCTTTCTATTAAGAAGAGAAGGATTTTATAATAGAAACAGAGTTCATGTCATAATACCAAATTGAAAGTAAGATCAGTAGGTCAGGTAAACCAGAATGAGCCGGAATCTGTCTGGAAGAAAGAAAGCTACTTTGAACTGGGATTTTTAAACACGAAATCTGAAATAAATTTCTGTCTATAGGCATACAATCATATTACATACCTACAGACCTTTATATGTAGTAGCTACCTACATTCTTTACATTTCTGGCTCACAAATAGCGTGTGTACAAATGCTAGGCATACTAACGTAGTCATGAGAGTCAAGAACCGGAGAAGTAAGGAAAAAGAGAAATGTCTGGTTGAGATATCATAGTATGTAGCTAGTTGGTTAGAGTGTGTGAAGGAGTTTTGGAGTCAATTTTCTGTGAAAATGTTGCCGACCTTTCAGGAAAACGAAGTTTATTTTCTTTTCGTAGTTGGGGTACAGTGTACTAGTGTACTAGGATGTGCGTTTCTACTTTTCTTCCTCTCCGTCTCTCTGAAGCCAAGTCTATTCAAACGAGTTCACTATAGTATTTACACAATAGAGAATTGTTACTTACTGTTGTGTTCCTACTGCCTAGGCAGTAGTATATAAATATTTCTGCAAGAACAGAGCACTAGGGTATGCATGGAAAAACACGGTTTCTCTATAAGTACTACTAACAATGTAAGTAGTAGAGAGAAAGTTTATATTATTCGAGCTATATTTATAGGGATGTTTCGATATTACCTTTCTTTCTTGTGTTTTAAAGCTAAGACGTGAAAGGTTTCCCTGGTATGGTGGGTGAGTCTGAAAGAGAATTTCAGAGCTGACAGAGTTAGTTTGTCCTGAGACTCTGTTGCACTGACTTTCTTTCTCTTTATAAGTCAGGCTGGTAGGTAATAATGAAATGTAGGTGAGTCTGGTGCTGGTACTATACATAGGTAGTTATTTAGCAAAATGGGATTCTGTTATTTAGTATAGAGATTTCGGGTATAATATTGTTTTTTGTGAGCTACTACTTCACTATAGCTATTATATGTTGTGTATTTGTAGTTCATTCATGTTGGCTCAATTATTTGTGGAGCAAGTGGAAGTGGCGATGCTGGTGCCGGACCGGGCTACCTTATATACTCTTTGTAGTTTGTAGGTAGAGTTTCCTAGCCACATTAATGCTTGCTTTCTTCAAAATACAATCAAACGACTTGACCTAAGAGTAAGTCAGAGTCTAGCGAAGCCAAAAGCAAAGCAAGGGGAATGCAGTTCTTTACACGCGATATTACTTGGGTATAGTTACACGGGTAGAGTAAAAGAGCACTTCCTTCTCTACTGCAAAACAACCATAGTAAATAAGTAGAAGTAGTAATTGCAGTTATATGTATATAGAATCTTTTTATGTATAGTAAACTGGGGCAGTACTAACTAAGCCACTAGGCTGACTACTCGGGTATAAGATTCGTAATGTGCTTTTACTTTTCTTTGAACTGAGTCATGTATTATTATAGTGCAGAGGCAGTTAGTTGGTAAGGAAATTCTTTAGATAAATCTATGCACTTACCTGTAACAAGAGTGGCTCTCATATATTCTGCACTAAACTTTATTGTGCTCTATTTAGTTATACTAGGAGGAGAATGGTGGTAGGAAAAAGTATAATGCTTTGTACAGACTTGTGGTCTAATATTACATAATATAGAATACAATGTGGCTGTATTTAATTGTATAGGTATGCTACAAAGTCAACCCTAGCAACTCAACACTAATGCTTCCGTTTTAATTAACTTTTTAGAGAGAAACTTTGTCTTTGTCTGTCTTTAGGTATTTTGTACAGACTAACTACACAGGAGAACTATCTCACTTACAGTTATGTGCAGCAGACTAAATTACTGACATAAAAGTGCAAAAGTATCTTTATTCTTGTTGTCAAAAAGAGTCTCTGCTATTCTTACTATTTAGATCCCTACTTACTTTGTTCTCATTATTAGATTACTCACTCCAGAAATGTTAAAATCATAGTTTTACCGAGTAATTTAAGGCAGGACGAGAATGAAAATAAATTGTAATGTAATGTGATGTTAATGTGGTTCTTGTCTGATTTGGTATTAGGGTCGTGAACTTCGTCACAACGCTACGCAGAGGGTGATCATGAGTAACACAAGGCTCGTGCTACAGAAGATCACACGGCATACTGCTGGCAACTACACGTGCTCCGCTCTCAATGCTGAAGGCTCTTCGCAAAGTAACGTCGTCCCACTGCGTGTCAAGTGTGAGTAAAGAACAACACGTTTTATTTTGGATTTTCATTTCACACAACTATACACTAATAACCTGACTATGTACCTAAGAGATTCATCTTAAGCTCACAAACTCCGTGTCATGATGCTAAAGTAGTTTTCTTCTTTATTGCATGGCAGAATGAATAGATGCTCTAGGTACTTTCCAACCAACGAGATACTTTCGCTGTTTCAAAATTATGTAAACAAGAATTTCTTTCAATTCCTTCATATGCATTGGATACTGACTACTCTCTAATGAATGTTTATTACTTTCCGACAGGGTTATCATGTTATATTATTAAGTAGTTGCTAGAAGTATGTATATAAGACGGTTTAAATTCCCGTTACATTGTATTACAAATAAAACCCGTTCGCGTACTTCCTTTTTTAAAGTATAAGTTATAAACAGAATTTCTATAAACTAATATTGATATAAACACTAAGCTACCATTATAATATACTTAGATATGAAGCTATCCTGAATCCTTAGAGTTTCCCGCATCACAAATACCCACAAACCAGTGCTCAAATATGGAAGAGTTCTTAAATATACCTTATTACGTCTGGGGCAACTGTGTACACTCTTGTGGCCTTTCCTCGCAAAAATTCATATTTTACAATATCCGTAGTTTTATAAGTGCTAATAGGTAGTCACATTTCTTGCGATGCACTGAAACACTGGGAAGGCAAAATTTAATTATCTTTTCATTTATCTGTAACCGAAGGAAGTAATAAAAGCAACAACTGCCTAGATACCTAAGGTTGAATTCCCTGGAATCCAACAGTTAATAAACTTTCTTATTCATTTAAACTGGAAATACACAAACCTTTTATCCTAAATCTAATGATTAGGAAATAATGTGTATTTTAGAATAAATTATCTGCTGTATACATAGTGTGGAAGATAATTCTTAGTGTAATTCTTAATTTTTTGGGGCATTGTACTGCATAACTAATGTTATGGTACGGGTGTTAAAATAACTAGCAGAGTTTGTCACTTTGAGTTATGGGTAATATTATATTTGTAGGTGATGTCAAGTGTATATCTTATGGAAAGCATTATAAAAAGTGTCTAAATATGTGCGAGTGAAAGTTGTAGAAACAAAAATAAAGTGTTTTGTAGAAGTCAAGTGAAAGTTTGAAGGCTGTAAGGGGTGGAAATCATGTTGGGAGGAATTGTATAGCTTAGTTCTTATCGCACGTCAAAATTTTCATCTGGCTGTCACCCGATTTCTTTGGTTGTAATCTCACCGTATCCGCGAAAAAGAAAAAAAGAAGGAAATCCTCTCTGTGCTTTTGCTTCATAGCTATTTACTATTAGGAGGAGTGAGTGAGGGAGTTTAGTGTATGTAGTGCTAAGCCAAAAGCGAAAGAAAGAAAGCCGGTGTACGGATTGTGTCGTAAGTAGTATGCGATGTGTGTATGTATAGACTACAAGTACATAGAGTAAGTATCGGAGCTGATTTGATGTAAGTTAAGTTGAGAGTAGAGAAAAACCAATAGGGAAAGGCACAGCCAAAAAGATTTTGAACAGAAAATCCGTGTCCGCATCATTACCTTGCTTTCCCTCGCCTTGACTTGGCTTACTCCACTGCTGCAGCTATTTCTATATTGTAAAGATCCTCCCATACTTTTTTCTTCCCTGACTAACTTAGACATGTAGGAAGAGAAGAGAGAGAGCGAACGAACGGAATCCGTATCGATCAGACCATTACTCTAAGGAGAATAGGCGATGCAATGCAATGTCGAAGTGTAGTGTAGGAAAGTAGCCGTATATCTTTATCTAGGATAACATGGGATGAGGTACGAGCAAGGTAATGTAACGAACAACTTGCTCCCTTTTTGTTGTACCAGCATTACTAGGCACTTACTCTGTGTATCTAAAAGAGCAGCGGTACATAAGGCACATAGTTGAACTTACATATGTTAGACTAGCCCAAACGGAATCCGGGTAGAAGGAGTGAGCTAGTTATTTTTCACTATTTAGTTAGGTCCCTATAATAATATATAAGTGCACAGCAAGGTAAGAAGACACAAACGCGTTTACTTGCTTGGATGCTCCTTCAGTTTTAGTCGAGTGAGATTTGCACGGCAGAGCATAGTAATAAGAGGGAGATAGTATGAAGTATGCCAATGTCTACATTGTAAATCATTTTTCACTAGCACATAGTTCCAATCAGAACTGAATAATGGCTAGTGGAAGGCTATAATTGGGAAAGCTCCCAAATACTCCTCAACCTTTCCCTTGACTTCCCTTCCTAACAATGTAAAAATACGGACGTACCTGTGTCTGCAGCAGAGTGAAAATAGCCTCGTAATGTATGGTTATAGTAGAGTTATCTACGGAGGAAACTGTAATGGGACATTGTGATTCTACGTTCCGACGGACATATTTCAAATCCTTTGGTGTAGTGTCAACTCACGTCCTAATGATTGAGCCCTGCTGAATTAAAATGAGTTACTGCTTCCAGGAAATTATACCTTGTTCATTTTAACTGTTAAAACAAGAAAATTTCTTCGAGGCTATGCTACTATTACTTGCAGTCTGCAACTGTGCCAATACCATTTATCAGGATAGATGAAGCAAAATCATTCCAGAAGCTATGGCTAACATAAGTTAGACCGGAGGAGAAAAGTTATTGTTGACAGAGAATTACAATTGAATTATGTACGTAGGCTAGAGAAAAGCTCATTTACACTTGCTGAAGAATAATGGTGGGATTATTAATCTGTTTGGGATTTTTCAATGGAGATCAGTACATCCACCTAAGGAAATGGATACGGAAGTACTTGCAGTACTCCGTTACTGGTTTAGTCATGAACAGTTCTGTTTACATTACGCAGTGTAGGACGCATTTCTTTGATCCGTCCTTTTCTTCCGTATGTTGGTTTTTGGTATTTACAAATACATGTGAAATGTGGGGGATTGCTGAAAAGCAGAAATAATATTTACATTAGCGTGAGCATGAGCAATGAAGATGTAAACAGAGTTATTTGTGTTTGTGAGTAAAATGTATTACTTTTGTGTGTTTCATGATTGCGGACTTGAATATTGCGGGGACAGATGTGCCAACGTGCAAATCCAACACAGAAGAATTGATCGGTGCCATGAGACACGAGACGGTGACAGTTGTGTGCGAAATGGCCTCAGATCCACCAAGTGTTCAGTTTCATTGGACTTTCAACAATTCCGGTGTTGAAATCATGCCCGTGCCCCAGTCTCGCTTCACTTCCAAAGGAACTCTCAGTTATCTGAACTACACTCCGGTCACTGAGATGGACTACGGCACTTTAGCTTGCTGGGGCTCGAATAAAATCGGCAAGGGATTCCAGGGTCCTTGTCTCTTCCAAATCGTCTCGGCAGGACGACCTTTTCCTCCGAAAAACTGCTCCGTCTTTAACCAAACTGCAGACTCACTAAACCTTGTCTGCTCCGAGGGCTTTAATGGTGGCTTGCCTCAACACTTTGTTCTTGAAGTCGTCGACTACCATGCCAAAAAGATCAAGCTCAATGCTTCCTCCAAGGTAATTTCACTTTTACTCCTCCAATTATTTTCTGTTGAATTTCAGCTTCCTATGCAAATGTTCCTAGTAACCTTGTTAGTAATAGCATTGTGTGCACTTACTCATTACCATTATTCCAGGTTTCCAGGTAGCTCTCTAGCGAAAGGTCACTGGCAAAGGTTTCCTATCTTAAATAGCTACCTACTGCTAAATCACCACTAGCGAAACGGTGTAGTATAACAGGGTACACTTTTTTAATATTTCCTGTCTCTACTCTATACTACTCAGTAACTACTGTACACTGTATGTTAACAACGGAAAACAATAAAAGTTAAAGCCTGTATCTAGACGAAAAGTAGATTTTTTTCTTACCCCGTTGTATATTTAGGTTGTACTTGCACATAAAAGTTAGGTTTTTCAAGTGTATATTCCAAATAGTTGTGTGTATCGAGAGGAAATAAATATTTCTTGTTGAAATTATGGCGCTGGCCATTTTCTCTTGATGTTTTCACATTTCCATTGGTTTGAATAGGAACATTATGTACACAACACGCATAAACACAGATAGTGCCCTGGAATCTATTGAGATGAAGGTAGATTCCTTGTCCTACTCGTAACATTATCAGAAATGAGTATCAGAGTTGAAATTGTCCGAGTTCCTCTTCCCAATTTCTGTTTGTGTGCGTAAAGCTATAAAAGTTACTCGTTTGTTCCAGATGCCCGTATTTTCAGTTGAGGGAATGGAGCCGGGCGTTTTGTTTCATTTCTTTGTCTATGCTGTCAATGGGAAAGGCCGATCGGAACCCTTCCATTTGGATGGTATTACTTTTCGTGGAGCTGCCGAATTACGTGGTACGTACCTAGCTCACCTCGTAAACTTTATTTTTATTTAGTGCAACCTCTCCGTTGTAAACTTACCTTAAAGGAGAATTTCTGTCATGTCATATCCATTCCTGTCGTGTACTCCCCTCCTTTCACTCACTCATGTCAATGTCTTCACTACGACTACCTAAGAAGATCTGCCGTTGCTCTATTTAAACACACTCTCTACAAAACCCAAATAAGCACAGGTCCATTCTTGTACTGAGACTGGATGTAAAATTTAAATAGTTTCGTCTTCCTTCAATCGACAATACAAACTACTGATATTATATTATTCTAATTTAGAATCACCCCCAAATTGGCATACATTTTTTGGGATAAAGTTTTGGAAAAAAGATTTTTTGGCATAACTTATTGGTATAAAATTTAATGAAAAAACATAATTCAATTCAGTCACATAACGAGTTATCTGGTAAAATTTAAGTCATGAAAAAGTTCCTCTAGAGTATAAATCCATTCTGAAATTTTTGAAGGATTTTTCCCAATTTTTGTCAAAACATGGCCATACAGTACATTTTTACAGTATCCTGTTTGGAAATTTGCCTAAAAACATCCTAGCTAGAGTATTCTCAGTCCTATTTTGTTCTCTTTAAAGTACCTTAAGGAATTTCCACATCGTAGGCTTTACAGTAACCATTTTAATGCTGAATCGGTGGTGCCATTAGTCCATTACGCAGTATCTGATACTAGAAAATGTTTATGCCAAAAAGCGTATGCCAAAAAGGGAACGATTTTTTTATGCCAAAAAGTGTATGCCAATTTGGTGCATTACCCTAATTTAACAAACCTATTTTTTATAATATATTGGATCTATATTCGGAATTTCGAGTGCCAAAGAGACCCGTACACGCAGACGCAGTCCATATAATTTCATGCTAACAAAATTGCTCTAACCTCCATGTACGAAGGAATAAGCCTGAAACAGTCATTTTTTCGCTAAACAGGCTTTGTCTATGTCTAACCTCAAATATTAGCGGTGTGTGAAAAAGGCTCGTATAATTGGAATTTTGTATTATTCAATTCTGCTTACGTTTTTTGTTATATATCTGTCACCAATATATATCCCATGTGGTCAATGGGCAATAATAGGAGATGGAAAAGTTGGGAGACTAAAGCTGTGTGCGAAAGGAGTATTATCTCTTAATACCGAATGAGGCACGTGTACAGGAGTGAGTAATATTATGCCGTACACTTGTCTGTCATTTTTGAACAATAAAAAGTAAATGGTGGTCGTAAATGTTTTCTTTGTGTATTGAATTGACATGACATGACACAAGTCTTAAAGTTGCCAAGAGAGTGACATATGTAAACCGGTTTGTTTATTCTGTTTGTTCATTGCGTTCTGTTTCTGTGTGGTTTGTATGTGTTTGGTGGGTGCCTTCAACTTCAACATTGATTGTCTGCGTGTAATATTGACTGACCGGCTCTCTGTGGTCTGAATGGAACTTTCTACGTATGTGTTCTTTATATGCGGATGTCTGTCTGTCCGTTTCTTGGGATGTCCAGCAGGTTCGACGAGCACCGGGGAGATGAATCCTCTGTTTGCTATTCTAGTCGGTTGTACAGTTGTTCTCATAATCTTCTTGGCTGTGACCATTATTGCCATTTGGAAACGATCAAGAAGGAAAAAGCCTCCCGTAGTCAGAGCGTTCAAAAGGGACAATGAAAATACCTTCCAGTCTACTGAAGATACCCTCACCAAAATTGATCAGAATAGCCTCGAAGATATTGGCAATCCTGACGTAATACCAAACAAAAATGGTAAGACCCTTTTTATTTCTTTATTACAGAGAATGACAAATGTACAATCCGATGGAGTACACTGCTAACATGTGTACACAAAGGATAGACTTGTCAAATTTGTGTTAGCCCTACTTTGCTCTTGTTTTTCGTTCCCGTATGTTTTAACCATGGTGTAGGGGATACAGCAGTGGAAACTGGAGTAAAAACATCTTTTTTGCTTTCTGTATACTAATGGATTAACCTTAACCTAATAAGCTCTAAGGATACTTAAGTATAAGTAGTAGCTCTACATGCCATGATAAAAAACTCATACCTAATTAAATGGAATTATTTCCGGGATCTAGAACATTTTTATGGGGATATGCAGCTAATTATACATGACGCGTCATTTTAATTGCATGTTCGTACAAGGTATAGGTAGGGACTGATGAAATCGGTAAGTATGTCAAAGGATTTGTAGTCATTAGCGAGATAACAGGGAATATAAAAGTGGGAAAGGGGAAAGGAAAATGGTAAATCAAAAGAATTAGGTTCCATTCAGCTGGCAGTTTATATCAGGACGTTGAAAGTGAAAGGAGCATATCCATTTGCCAGACACCGACTTGGGCCAATTTTAACTTTTAACCTAATTGCATCCCTATTTTTTGCTTGGGAGAGCGACCTTAAGAGAAAGAAAAATGAGGTAGAAGATTGAAGAGGAAAAGGTTCAGATTTCTAATGCAATTAGTGATTAAGTTAGCCAGTAAAGGAAGCAGACAGTGTTAGGAGAGATATATATCTTTATATAGTGGCGATGTGGCAAAGAGGTCAATGATTCTTTCCGAGGATTAAAAGGTATAGGCAGGTAGTTCCACTTTGGAGTAAAGTACCATTGTATTTATATCGCATACGCAGGATACTCAAACGAGTGCAATGCGTGCCCTCTTGCCACTTCTGTCTTTATGGTTCTTTTGTTCACATTGATTGGTAAGTCAGAGAACGAGAAAAAAGCATGGCTTGTCGATTGTCCGTAACATTTCAAAGTTAATACCACTACGAATTGATAGCCTTAATCGACTTAGGGCTGTAAAACTTTGTGCGTGGATCTATTCTTTCAGCTAAGTCAGTAAACCATCTAAACCTAAGCTACAGAGTTTACATATTATACACAGAGACTGAGTCTAATGCGACGCGTAGCGTAGCTAAAGTGAAATCAGGTCTTATGCATTGATTTGCTATCTTCCAGCTTCATCGGGAAAGCAAACTGACTTTCTTTTATGTATTGCTATATCTGTGAAAGTGGAGAAAAGACTTGGCCTGCTTTATTACATTACCTACGGACTTCCTACATAGTTCTGCAAAAGCGAGATGTTTATTTAACCGTAAAAATCGAAGAAACTTGTGAGTAGCTGTACGTCCCTCCTCCCTGTGATAATAAGCTATCTGATCGATCGATACTTCACTTTTATTTTACTACCTACTTTTTGCTAGCTACTAGTTACTGCATGCAGCTTGCATATTTCCGAGAAACTTGATTCTTGGCAATGCGATACGTAGACACTCAAAGTGCTAGCCAGTATGTTATGTTTCCCTAAATTGAAATTGGTTATTGTGCTTCCTAGTATTTACCATTTTTATCAACACTTTTAATACCGACTTCATCTTAGGTACTCTTAGTATAAGTCTTTATGCTACTATAGAGTTTATGGTAGCATAAAGATAATCTGCTCATGGCTAGTAATCTGTAATATTGACATTTCGTGGCATTCAAGCGTTATTTCCATTCTTATTGTGCCTTATACTGCCTCTTGCTCTAGCTTTATTATCTGTAAAACCGTCTCCACCACATGCATCAATTAATAGATAGGAGAAACTAATATTTGCGTGATGAAGGTGCTGGGTACGTCGAACACTTTTGTGTACTTTCTCCGAAGAAACAATTACAGAGGAAGTGTGTACATTCCACCGAGCATGAAATCAATTATACCATGTTGGTGGTGAGCTATTAAATTAATAGAACACTAATGCTGTATTAATTGCTTGATACTGAGTTGCTGTAGCACATTAAGATTTCTTATTTCTGTTAAATATTAATAAGAGTGAATTGTGAGGCTAAGTAATTTGGGCATTAGCCCCTTGAAGGTAGTTTTTGATGAAAGCCGGCGGCACGGCAGCTGGTGAATGCTAGACTCAAGTTAATTTAGTTTACATAAGGAACTTGGGAGTTCGCTTTTCTTTCAGCTCAGTTTCTTTAGGAGTGAGTTTAGTTTATGTCGGATCTTTTGGGGGGTTAAGCCTATTTTAAGCATAGATTTCCTTTGTTTCCTCTGATTCTTCTTTTCTGTTCTGTCTGATTGATTAAGTAGTCTGAAGGAGAGGAGAGAAGGGGATGCAGTCGGATAAAATACTGAGGAGTTAAGTAAAGTGAGCTGAGAGCAAACGAAGGAGTGAAAATAAAGAATGAAAAGGAACTCAAGGGGATCTTTCTTTGGCTTTCCTTCCACTATTACCTATAACTAATATTGTAATATTATGTGAATAGTCCCTACTTACTTCTCCACGGGCACAATGATGATATAGGAACGTCTGGATAAACAATGGCAAAAGAAATATAAGTAGAGCGAATTGTCTAAAATGTTTTGTTAGGGTGGCTGTCTTATAACTTTTCAAAACCCTCCTCTTACTAACTATACAATTGCTATACTACTAAACTTATATAAATTTTAAGATACTATATATTATGATTGTTATTTTGTGTTATATACTTTCTATATGTTCAGGAGACTCTCTATAGAGTTGCCAATAGACTCAGGTAGCTAGTTAGGTATTCTAAACATTCTGAGTTTTCATAATGTAGGAGGGAGTTATAAGAAATGATCTGCCATTACTTTGCACTTAAAAGCAAACTCTCACACTCGTCTTGCCAGTCAAGGCCAGGCTAATAATTTCCTGAATAGAAAACTGTATTTGACGTAAGGGGCAAAATAAAACGTAAACACCACCGGGCGGGTTGTGCCAGGAGTAATTATTATATCTTTGATGGTTTGGCGTGCATGTCTTTGTTTCCATTTCGGGTTAATTAACTGCTTGTTTATGTTGTGTACTGAAACTATGAAATGGAATCCTCTTTCTCTATTCATGGCTTAGGTCTAGCGTGTTAATATTAAAAAGGTTACTAAATATTTTAAAATTTCGTTCTATTCTGAAACTACTTGACTGCTAACTTCATTTGCATTTCCTATGTAAAAGTCTAAATCTCAACTTTCTCCATTTCTTATCTGGGTTTTCTCTTTGGCTGCCTTTACAGAGCGTTCAGGTGGGCTTCGCGGCTTCATCCGAATTCACAAAACTCCGCCAGCTCGCCGAAGAAAAAAGGATCTCCAGGTTAAAAACAATGGGGAAACGGTTGCTTTAGCTCTGGCTGAATCGCAGGTAATTAATTATCTCTCCTTTCATCTCAAACCTCTCTTTTCGTGATCATGGTATTAATAATGGGCCCACCACACTTTCCCCATTTTCATGCAGCTCATATTTCATGCAATTTCCAGCTTAAAATAATGGCTGTTTTTACACTCTTTAATCTCTCGCGCGGCTACAGCAATAATTTTTCCAATTCGATTCTAAATAAAAGCTTCGCAATAATGGGATTTTTATGATACTATACTTCAGTTTCCTTGAAGCACAGCTGAATTGAATAGATGTCAACTTATAAGGATTCCATGAATTATTTAGCTAAGATTTTCTATTACACGCCTGCGGGGGTGTTTCCAATTCTCTGTTACTTATCATCAAATCTAGACAGTATAGTAATACAAATGGAAAAATGATAGTAACAACTGGATATAAATATAGGGATGACAAGTAATGTTTAGAATTACATATAAACCTACTTAGTAGGTATCTGTTGTCATGCATTATAATACCTAAAAGTGTGGCTTCCGTGCTTCATACTATACGTGCGCTACATAACGAGAAAGATTGTGATTAGGTATGGTATCTGACAAAACTGGTGTTCCGAAGGCGTATTATTGTAGGCTGAACAATAAAGTCGTAACTCACAGGTAAGGATGAAATGAAGAAAGCTGCACCAGTTAGTTAGTTGAAAAGATGAAAAAGAAGGAAAGGGAAGGCGGAAATCAAAAGGATGCACGGAATTGGAAATGATAGACTCGGAAACTCATAGAGTGCCAATTCCACATTAGTGCACCAGAACTTGATATATAGCATAAGATATCTAAGAAAGCTGACTACAGAGTTTTCCCAAGTCAGTCCATGAGACTCTAAGCTAGTATTGCCAAACATAAAGAGATGTTCATATTCCTATTACAATTAGTGCACTTATACTGATATGGCTTTTGGCATAAAGATATTATTGCGTACTTCGTTGCGTAGAGCTGAGATAAAGCCTTTCCGACTAGGATACATTGTTTACTGTAGTGTGATTAAAGTTATATTTCTATATTTAACATACAAACCAGCCGAATATGATGCCAAATAAAGATGTACACTGTGTGAATGAAGAAAAATATCGTACTGTATAAGTTTCTTTACATCAGTCTGCAGAATATGACAATGCATCTTTTTTCATCTACCTAAAATTGCATTAATTTATAGAAAACTGTAGTCTGAGGTTTGCTGTGCTATTGGAATTAGTAATATGAATGAATTTTGCAAATTGAAGACAAAGTTGAATTTATTTGCATCAGATTGTTGAAAGAAGATTTAATGAGACGTCAAGTTGTCAGTGCTGCATTTGAGTAAATTAAACAGGCATTGTATAGATCGTGATGACCAATTTGTCATTTTTTTATCGGGAGACAATCGAGGCAGCAAACTGCTCTCGGAATTTTCAATTCCCTATAATAAGCGTTTACCCCGGTCCTCAAAACTTCTCAGAGGGCAT